>KV417492.1:286294-388879 GCA_001630335.1 Athelia psychrophila | reverse complement strand
CGCCCACGAGCTCACACTTCCTCATACCTGCTCCAGCTATACCTAGTTTCTGTCCACCGCATCGACCGGGTTTTCCAACTCGTCCAACAGAAGATTCGTCTACCGCAGTTCCTTCCACACGCTTCACGCGTCCGGAAGACTCCAGCTTAGAGACGCGTAGCGCCGCCACTTTCGATCCGCAGGAGGGAGGTCGAAGCAAGAGCGGCTAAGACGCGGGCGCTGCTCGTACCTGTGACCCTACGGACAGCCCAGTTCTACTCTGTCCTGAAAGTCTTCCAGGCGTCGTACGCCTACTAGAACCGCGTCTACGAGCTTGACCCTAAGCTAGTACGGACGCTTGCTGGCTACGAGCATCGGCAGCTCTGACCAAAGCTTCACGCGATCGATAACTTGTTTTTTTTTAAGTCACTCTGCGGTCTTTCGTATCTTATATCTTATGTATGCCTCATACCCGAACAAGCATCGTCTTCTAGATTTAGCGGAGGCCGAAGCACACGCATACGGGGACGAACCACTTAGCCCTAGCCGTCCGTCAACTCCATGGATTGCTATACGAGGCGAGCGCGAGCTCTGCTACTCAAGCTTGCGTGAGGTCGTCACCTTTCATCGTCTAGGTGACGCAGTAGCTGTTGTTCCCCTGGTTCGGGCTGAGACCACGGTGGTTTCCGGAGGCGCTGAAGAACCCTGACACAACACTACTCCTAGAAGGGAGGAAATGACCCTTCTAAGCGAAAGTCCTTCAAGTGCCTACGGACGCAGTGCACCAGCTGCTAGTTTTCGGTCCTCTGAGGACCTCCTCCAAGGCGATCGGTAGCGACGTGGACCAGCTCGGGAGGAACCAATACTTATCATACGCGTTACAGCCTCCCTACCTACTATAGCTCGTGTAAAAGCTCCGGGACAGCACGCAGACACGGCCCCTACATCTTCTATACGCTTATACACAACAAACGTATAAGGTGAAACCGTTTGACGTTCCGGTCGACCCAGAAGGGTTAGGGCCGTAGCGGCATGTGTTGTACACCTCAGTTGTGTCGTAAAGGTAGTCTCCGCACTTCGCACGTGGCATAGGGGAGGTTGAGCAACAAAGATGGCCTCTTCACTGCTCACTACTATGGCTACCCGCGCAATAATTGGGCGAGCATTAGACACCACGACCATGCCAGAAAGGGCAATCATGTCAAAGGACGCTACAACTTATGCCACGACCTGGGCGACGACACGAGCCATACCTTCCACCCAGGGCACCTCGACCGCGACTGACCCTTACGACACAACTGAGGTGTACAACACATGCCGCTACGGCCCTAACCCTTCTGGGTCGACCGGAACGTCAAACGGTTTCACCTTATACGTTTGTTGTGTATAAGCGTATAGAAGATGTAGGGGCCGTGTCTGCGTGCTGTCCCGGAGCTTTTACACGAGCTATAGTAGGTAGGGAGGCTGTAACGCGTATGATAAGTATTGGTTCCTCCCGAGCTGGTCCACGTCGCCACCGATCTTCTTGGAGGAGGTCCTCAAAGGACCGAACATTAGCAGCTGGCGCACTGCGTCCGCAGGCACTGGAAGGACTTTCGCTTAGAAGGGTCATTTCCTCCTTTCTAGGAGTAGTGCTGTGTCAGGGTTCTTCAGCGTCTCCGGAAACCACCGTGGTATTGACACGAACCAGGGGAACAGCAGCTACTGCGTCACCTAGACGAGAAAAGGTGACGACCTCACGCAAGCTTGAATAGCAGAGCTCGCGATCGCCTCGTATAGCAATCCGTCGAGTCGACGGACGGCTAGGGCTAAGCGGTTCGTCCCCGCATGCGTGTGCTTCGTCCTCCGCTAAATCTAGAAGACGATGTTTTTTCGCGTATGAGGCATACATAAGACATAAGATACGTAAGACCGCAGAGCGACTTAAAAAACAAGTTATCGATCGCGTGAAGCTTTGGTCAGAGCTGCCGATGCTCGTAGCCAGCAAGCGTCCGTACTAGCTTAGGGTCAAGCTCGCAGACGCGGTTCTAGTAGGCGTACGACGCCTGGAAGACTTTCAGGACAGAGTAAAGCTGGGCTGTCCGTAGGGTCACAGGTACGAGCAGCGCCCGCGTCTTAGCCGCTCTTGCTTCGACCTCCCTCCTGCGGATCGAAAGTGGCGGCGCTACGCGTCTCTAAGCTGGAGTCTTCCGGACGTGTGAAGCGTGTGGAAGGAACTGCGGTAGACGAATCTTCTGTTGGACGAGTTGGAAAACCCGGTCGATGCGGTGGACAGAAACTAGGTATAGCTGGAGCAGGTATGAGGAAGTGTGAGCTCGTGGGCGCGCCCGCATTCCGGGTTCCTCAGGGGGTTTGCCTGTGTACACTCCTACTAAGCGTACTTAGGAAAACACGCCCTACACTAGGCTCTCATAAGTAGAGTTTGCCGAAGTCCACCGCACACCAGCGGGCGTAAGGCCCAAGGAGTCCCCCAAACGGACACATGTGAGGATGATTCGCATGAATCCTTTTGTGCGGGATGTGATCCGAGAGTATTCATCTCAAACGGCTTCAGGTGGCGTGTGGTTCAGCCTGGCGGTGGATATTATTATCTCCGCATACTCGCAGGGCCACCATCGCTGTTGCCAGTGGTGCCCGTATGCACCTCACATACGCTCTTTGCTCAAATGGGCATCCGTACAGCATGCGCACCACGCACACAGGCGCCTCGGGCTACGCTACGCCTTGCACCGCTTGGAGAAATGGAATTCGCACAGTTTCTGTCAGAGCACGCGAGAGAGTTGCGAAGAGTTTGGCAGTAAAATGGCATTTGGGGGTCTCGCGATGGTTTTGTGCTTTGCGCCCGTGGTGGCCATCTACCATATTTAAATTATCGCTCACTTACCATATTTGCTACAACTTCAGATCAGGTTTCTACATGCCAGCCATCCTTCACCATGTAATTATTCCAGACAGCACCCAGAAACACCATTCCGCTTTACTGTACACCATTATTTTACTACTATCTGCTAGATATGTTTTACTTTCTGCCCACAGTGCCGTAGATGTATAAATTGCCTACATTATTTAACTTATCGCTACTACTTTTACTTATGGGGAGCAGGGTTTCTATGTACGCCTCTAACCTCAGATCTGACAAACGTTTCTACAGGCCATCCTTCGCTATGTAATTATTCCATGCATCATCGATGCACGACACGTCACTGTACTGTACACCGTTCTTTGATCATCATAACTATTACGCAGGACGTCATGCAATTTAAAATAGCACATATGTACTTGCGTATGTTACGATTGCCAATGTTATCTAGTATCGGGCAATCATGGTGGGCGCGTACCGGGACTTATGGTAGATTTTAGACATAGTAACTTTGAAGTTCAAGCATAGCTCCAGCGATTGCCAGTCCAAACCGCAAGTGGACATTATAATTTCACCCAGAAGGATGTAAATTTCCCAGACGTACATATCGCTTAAGTGCTCCGACAACAGGGTTCAATTGTGGCGTCCGCCACTGCGATGTTTCACATAATTGATACTTTCTTGATCCCCGGGTGTTGCCCGGGTGGCATGAAATGTAGTCTGAGCAATATGCTCGTGAGCGCCTTCTACTATAGCAACTGCATCGGCGTGCTCAAACGCCAGCCAATTTGAAGCTTTCAGAGCGGCCCAGCCTGTCGCTCTGCATTCTGACCAAGAAACTACCAAAATATGCTGCTAGATAAATATAAAAGATTGTCCGCGGAGAACCCCATCCATATCTTCACAAGGGCACAGCCGATTTCCTTCGATCTTCATGTCAGTGAGTACTGGGGTAGAAGATGGTTTTGATCAGCCAGCCCAAAGGGATGCGAGGGGAATGTAACTGAGCCGGGGTGCGGGCTTGTTCCGAACCTACAACAAGAGCGCATACCCTCTGGCAAGGGTTGGCCGAGCTAAAAACACACGGGTAACAGCGGGTAGTAGAGCGCTCCTGGTCTCTCCTATCCCAGCCCTGACGAGCGTGAGTGCGCGTTGCTAAGAGGTGCCCGTGAGCTGGAGGTTGGGTGAAAACCCGAGTATTAGCTCAATTGATTGTGCGGAGAAGAAATTCCGCCGCTTACCCGCAACGACGGAACACCACTGTGACGGGTTTCTGACGACGCCAACCCAACCCCAAGTGGAGGAGGCACCCGCATGGAGGATCAGGATGCCGATCTGCATCTACCGGTGCCACGACTGGGGTCGCCGCAGGTGCTGCAGCCATGATAATTGGAGCAGTTTCCCCCAGCTTGGCACCTCCCGCTTGCGAAGGAGAAACAGAAATGCTTTCCGTTGTGCGCGACCGTGGCGTGCTAGTTACCGACTCCCTTAGCAAGCGCTGCTGGGGTGCGCCCGGAAGTCATGGAGGATGCAGTGCAATCCCCCAGTAGATACCCTGCTCCGGGCTCCCCACGCCGAAAGCAATGCCCAGACGACATGCTTTTGTGCTGCGCGAAGGGCTCGTCGTCCTGGATGGGCCGCTTGCGCGGTGATGGCTGGGATATCGAGGGTTCCGGCGCTCTGGCGGTGAGCGCGAGAGTCTGCAGCTGGATCTTCATGAGCGCTGATACTCAGTAAAAACGATAAGTCATTGAAAGTCGATTGAGAGTCAGATGGCAGTCAGGTTGAAGTCGAATTTCCCACACACTGACTTCGCTTGACTAAATGTCGTTTTTAAGAATTTTACATGACTTTGAAACTAGTGCGAAAGTCGGGTTACAGTCGTGAACAGTCAGATCACAGTCAATTGAATGTATTGCAATTTACCGGGCATATATCCTTGTCAAATGGCACACAAAAGTCTTTCTGAAGTCATTGGAGGTTGATTCGGTGATATTAATAATTTTCATTTCAAATTTACATGTATGACAGGAAAATATTCTAATTATCCAATTCACGCAGCATACTGTGATTGGAAGCTTGAGCGGGGGGAGCAAACTAGTCTCTCAAAACAGCACTAAGTGACCTGGACTCAATACTACATTGAGCCTTGAAGCAAGAATGTAAGCCGAAACTTAGAGGAATGAGGGCAGATGAACTGAATACCTTTAACGTCTTCAAAGTGTATCTGAAGGCTGTGGTCACTGCAAGGACGGTGTCGACTCAAGTCAAACTAAGTGCTTGGATCAGTTTGTGACAAAAGTGAGGTTAACAGAAGTACTCACAGTCTCTACGCAATCCAGCAATCGACCTTGTGGATAGTGGGCGGGAAATCTGACACCAGAGTTCTCCTTTGCGCGATGTGCCTAATCTTTAGCTCGAATGGTTTACTCGTGTAGTTGTCACTTGCTGATTGACTGGGTTACATAGTGGTCCTAGTCATGGAGCGGGAAGGAGGTGGTGCAGGCCGTCGAGAGATAAGCATAAACCATTTCGTCAGGCGGAATAGTTGCGACGTGAAAGTGCTGAGAAAGAACAAGTTCGAAGCAAGTACTTAATGCGCTGGCATTGGCGCTGGAGCCTGATCATGAATATGCGATTTCCCACGCTTTGTATCTCGCGAAATTTGACAAGTCCGAAATTGTTGCTTTAAGATCTTGAGCGTCACACAATTCAAAATTATTTTACATTCCATATATTTATGTGATTGGTGTCAAGCACCCGGAGCTATACATACACAGTCAATTGAACAAAACACAAACTTTTCGGCGGATAACTTACACCAGTGCACGTAGATGTAGCCGAGTTCTAAGTACGTTCGAACTGCCCTAATAATTGAACATCGCGAGGACTTGGGCATCTGAGATCTGAGAACAGCATCGGTTGACTTCCGTTCGACTTGAACAAGACTCGAGTTTGACTAAATGACCGCCGATATATACACGCCGATAACAGGATGATCCGAGTCGGTTCTGAGACTGCGAGACGACGGTAGGTTGACGTTACACTGACTTTAGCAGACATTCACACGACTTGATTGACTTAGCGTTTTTACTGAGTGAGTGGCGAGCAGTACTGCGCCTGACTTGAGGTCTCAGTATCAGTTCTGCATCTGAGAGCAGTCTGAGCAGCTAGTCCTAGCAGGCTGCCCTCGTCGTCACGCCAGACGTCGCTTCGCATCTCATGCGTCGCTGACGATGCAGGACTCATAGGCTGTAGCAGTACCTGCTGGACTGCGGCTAGATGGCAGCATATCTCATGGCTAACGCCCATCTGTGATCCGCAGCGATCTGCTCAACGATGAGATGGTGCTCGGTGAGCGCGGCGGCCCGCTCCCTCCACTCGTGCCGCTGCCCGCCACTACACCATCAAGATGCCACCTTCGCCTTTCGGTTCCGCTTTCTTTACCACAGAGAGCCCGCCGCGGCCGCCAATGAAGCCGCGGCCGCCGTCTTGAATGGCGCTGAGACGCGCCGACCCTGACAGAGCGGAATAGGGCACATGTTGGTAGGCCTTACAGGCGCTTTCCACCTTGGACGGAATGGCTTGAATGAAAAAAAATATGAGCAATCCGCGGATATACCCATGTGACTGGTGTGACTGGAAAATTGATGCTCGCTGCCCTCCAGGAGTCAAGATACCGGTGCGTGCCTCCAGCATGGAGGACTTATCGCCAGAATGATGCATACCGCCGCCCGGGTTTATCGCCAGATATGATGCGTGCCCCGTCTAGCGATGATTTACAGCTAGATGACTGCGAGAGAAGAAAGGAACCGCGGATGTTGTATGGGCTCGACTTCGACCCCGGGACCAGTACTCTTTCGATCTCTCCTGCGGAGCCACCGTGTTGAGCTGCGGTGCAGCATTCGCGGGAGGGCCGAATGCTTTCCCGGGTTGTGCGGCTTTGAGTGGAGGAGCGGGTTCGGGCCGCGCGGTCAGTGCAACCGCTGCAACAGCGGGTGGTTGTCCTTGAGGGCTGCCGCGGCCGGCTGCGGGTTTAGCTGCTGCTGGATTCGGTGTCCTGCTGTGCTCCGATCACTTTCAGGCTCTCCGTGCGCCATGAGGATGGTGGCAGGCAGGGAGCCATACATAGAGATAAACAGAGACGGGAAGACAAACTGCGACGAGCGCGTGGCGGCAGCTCGCGGCCCGACGAGGATGGGATGGTCGAAGAGACGCGCGGCTTGTCGCTCGGCCTTACCAGTATCGGAACCGGCTCCGCACTGCTCCTCATGGTGCGCTCTTCTAACAGGCTCTTCAAGCTGAACCAGTCACCAGCTTTACCGTGCTTACGTTGCCTTACTTGCGAGCGGTTCAAACAGGTTCAAACCAGACTGGACCGAAGCCGAGCTGAGCCCAGTGACGTCAACGCTCCGGAGCTGACGTCATTGTTGCCGGGCTTACTGACTTGAGGCGAATTGTACCTTTAACCCTGGCTAGGTCGTGGGCCGACTTCGACGCGGAAAAGCAAGCTTGCTCCGAACCTACGAGCACTTCCGAAAAGTCAACGCATCATGCCCGTGTCATTCTGGGGCGGACGGCGAGCATGCAAGCTGCAGGACTTTGCTCAGTTCATGCTGTAAATGTTTATAAGAACATGACAGTTATAACATAAACCAAAACCGATTATATCATATACCAACCTCACCAAAACACCCCCTTTCCCTCGCTCGTCACTCTACATTATCACCATGAGGGCTGCTGTCATTGCTTTTGCCGCAGATACATCCAGAAGAGCTATCAGCAAACCTGCTTCTCTTGCGCCACATTCGATACGCCCTCAAGTCCGCTTCCATACGGCTCCTACTTCATCCCCAGTGAGCGCCACCCGCACGGGATCCACCTTCCACACCGGGCGCAGCAGCGGGCGCAGCACCGTATACAACATTGCAGGCAACTACAATTATAATAGGAAAGCCAGTACCAGCGCCCCAGATTACAAACGCGCTAATAACGCGCCCACTGGCATCATCACTCGTCACTTCTCCGGTAGAAACAACGGGTTGGAGGGGATACGGTGCACGCTTCACTCCTCTGATGGAAATGCTGTGTTGACTCCACATGTTGTGTACGGCGATGCCGGGATTGGGAAGACCCAGCTGGCCTTGCAGTTGGCCAAGGTGGAATTTTCAAACCACATATATTCGCATATCTTCTACATCCCCGGTACAGACGCACGACAAGGCCTCGAAAATGTGCTCGATATCATCCACCCATCCGACATTTCACATCTTCATAACCCGGGAGAGCTCTACGAAGTGCAGCGGTGGCTGGAGGAACCTCCTCCAGGAGTTTCCTGGCTTGTAATCGTCGACCGCGTGACGCAGGCGTCCGTGACCTTCCTGAAAGCGAATCTTCCCAGTAAAGGAGGAAAGATCCTCATCACGACACAGTCCCAAGAAGTCGCAGAGGCCTTCGGTGGTACCATAACTGTGCTTGGTCCCCTTGTCGTCGACGATGCAGTGGATCTGCTCCTTTCCACTGCTGGAGTGCGTTCGAACTCATCGTCTCGAGCGCTCGCGGAGCATATCGTTAGGCAGCTCAGCTGCCTGCCGATCCCGATTCGCCAAGCAGGGGCGTACGCACACGAAGCAGGAGGCGATCTAGATTTTCTGCTACAAAAAAGTGCATACTCCGTAGGTATTCTGTGTTCTATGCACGCTGGCGTCTCGCTGAATTTTTTGTTCGATAGCTAGCGCACTTCGAAACCAGTCTCGACGGCTACGAGCATCGGTCGTTCGCAGGCATGATCGAATCCCAGTTCGAGCGTCTGCGCCAAGATCATCCGCATGCTGCGGACCTTCTGAAAGTCCTGTCGCATTTCGACCCGACAGGTATCCCAGTGTCCATGCTCGTCGCAGGCGCAGAATCGGCGAGAACGAAGCTGGAGGGAGGACGCCTTGCGTCCGTCGCCGCGATGCACAGAGAGTCGACCTCAGAAGGCCGGCGCATGTTGCGCACCTTCTTTGAGGCCATCAGCTCAGAAGATAACCTGCTCAACCTTTTGGGCCCGCTACGCCACCTGTCTTTGATCCACACCGACCTCGTTCATACTCCTTCACGCCCGAGCACCCGCGCGGGCGTACAGCCCAAGGAGCCCCCCAAACGGACACACGTGAGGATGATTCGCATGAATCCTTTTGTGCGGAATGTTATCCGAGAACATCCATCACAAATGGCTTCAGATGCCGTTTGGTTTAGCCTGGCGGTGGATATTCTCATCTCCGCGTACTCGCAGAACCACCATCGCTGTTGCCAGTGGTGCCCGTATGCGCATCACATACGTGCTTTGGTCAAATGGACGGCTGTACAGCATGCGCACCACACAAACAGGCGCCTCGGGCTGCGCCACGCACTGCGCCGCTCGGAGACATGGAATTTGCACAGTTGCTGCCAAAGCATGCGAGAGAATTCGAAGAGTTTGGCAGTCGGATGGTATTTGGGGGTCTCGCAATGGTTTTGTGCTTTGTACCCGTGGTGGCCATCTACCATATTTAAATTATCGCTAGCTTGCTATGCTCGCTATAACTTCAGATCTGACAAACGTTTCTACCTTTAACTATGTAATTATTCCAGACATCATCACAGAAACGACATTCTGCTTTACTGTACACCATTGTTTTAATCATTGCAGCTAGTATGTAGGACGTTATGCAATTTAGATAATTATTTAACATGCGTATGTCAAGATTGTCAATGTTATTATCAGGCAATCACGATGAGCGCGCGCGTGCCGGCCTTCCGGTGGAATCTAGATCTTACCCTGCGGCGCTGACGTGCATCTCAAATCACATAGACAATTGCACAAGATTCATAATGGTCCCAGAATTCTGTACCAAATGTCTGTCCGCCCGCCACAATTTGCAAAAACCCAATGAATAACTGGTCCTGCCACGTGGGGCACATTCCACTTTCCCGGCATTCTTTCACACCGGGGGTCTCCGCACACCCCAACTGCACCGCCTGCAGCCCGGCTTTGCGAGGATAGGGCCGGGTGGCGCCACAAAAGCCTTGTACACTTAGCGCATCTTCCGAGTCTATAATGTAGATTGTGTTTGGCCCATCATCGATGATCTGCCAAACGGAGAGATCTTTGGCGGAGTTTCCCGTGGCTCATAAGATACCTAATGTGCTGATCTGCGGGCGGTGCAGTTGGGGTGTGCGGAGACCCCCGGTGTGAAAGAACGCCGGAAAAGTGGAACGTGCCCGTGGCAGGACCAGTTATTCATTGGGTGTTTGCAAATTGTGGCGGGCAGACAGGCATTTGGTACCAGGTGCACAGATCGATCTGTGCCTAGCACAGATGTTGAAAAGATGTATATATATATATATATATATTTAGTGTCATTTTAGGAGTCCGTATAGGGTCCAGACGGAGCATACAATCAATAAAACCTTTGTCAAGATCTGTCGCGGACACAGATTTCGACAGCGACTTATCGTTGATTCGGACAAATATTTTGATCTGTTTTGTTTTGTCTTTCGTGCGTCCAGGTTCAATTGCCAGTTTAAAATTGGTTGCAACATCTGGCTACTTTACCGACAAATCAATCGATATCAACTCTTTCCATTGTACAGTGGCGGGGCGGGGCGGCCCGGGGCATCTACTCACTGAAACAACTTTAAATCCTTACAAGTGCTTGGCCCCTTCACAGATGTTGCAACCGATTTTAAATAACTGGATCTGGATGCATGACAAACAAAACAAAACCGATCAAAATATTACAGCCCAACAGACAATAAGTCGGTGGCAGCGTGCACGCATTGCCACGCAACGGATCTTGACACATATTTAAATGGTTTGCTCTATCTTTACCCTCTAAGTACCGATGAGGAGAACTACGGTCAATCTTACAGTATCGATCTGATGCAATGCCCTTCATGCGCGATATACGTCCTCGAGCACCACATCCAAACCTCTCCCCGATGAACGCATGGTTGGGTTTGGGGTTATTTATCTCAATAACCGCTATCGATCAACTTGAACAACACCAAAAATATCAGTGCGATACAGATTAGGACAATGATTTTCCACTATAGGAGCATCTGCTGCGCAGCATGTCTTATTTCCGAGACTCATGTACGGGTCCGATGTCGTAAACCGATTCTATGATTGATCTATACATCGTCGCGATCCAGTCACGATTGTCAATGTTATTATCGCGCCGGGCGGGTGCGTGCCGGGACTTACGGTAGATAGAGTAAGTTTGAACTTTGGATATCAAGCATTTCACCAGTGATTGCTAGTCCAGAACGCGAGCGGAAATTACAATTCTACGCGGAAGAATGAAAATTTCTCAGCGGACATGTCGCTCAAGTGCTCCGGGAACAGCAACGACTCGGACTCGGTGGCCCGAGCAATCAGGCCAACAATGATAGCGATGTCCAAGGCTGTCCAAAGCTGGCTCCTGGATAGCTGCGAATTTTGACTGATTATGACAGGATTCATCAGCTGTGCATCTTAGCTTAGACAGGCTTAGACGTAACTGAAAAGTTGGCGAGATGGACAGATCAGCGAACAAAGAGCCAGAGTCAAGGAACCAACGTATTTCGACGTCTTAAGCGGCCCTGGATGGCATGAAATGCAGTCAAAACAATATGCTCATGAGCGCTTTCTACTCTAGTAGCTGCATCAGCGTGCTCAAACACCAGCCAAATTGAAGCTTTCAGAGCGGTTCAGCCAGTCGCTCTGCAATCCGACCGCAGCTCGATGATCAGGGCGAGGGTGCTGAAGAATCTGAGCAGGGAGCAGCTTTTCCAGAGTTGATTGAAGCTCTGCGGGTGGAACAAGTGCAGATACGGGAGCAGCCCGCGTATGACGTGTCTATGCCAGACATTCATTTTCAACCGCGGGAGGAATACGTATACCCGTAGGGGCATGCATTGTAAAGCAATCAGAGAGCGTAATTACAACGTGTTTATACCATCATGTTTGCTGTGTTCACGGCGATTCTAGGACACCCATCATCAAAGGCGCAGTCGCTTTGCGGGTAGCATCCACATTGCCTTGGTTGTACACCTTCACCCTCACTTTCGAATTCTCCGTGTGCGCCTCCTCCTCTGATGTCCCAAATGACGCAAAGTCCTTCGTCTCCAGCCGTAGCTCCTTGCTAGCCTCGAGTCCTGTCCACAGTTTCTCCGCTATGCGGCCTGCATCGACCTGTGCGCCTGCGGTGTCCCTGATAAGCCATAACTGCTCGCGCTTATGCTTGTGTTTCTTCTCGCCGCGGAACGAAGTCAACACTCCCAGGACCCCAAGGTCTCTTTCCTGCATCCACTCTCTTGTCGCCGTCCAGAACGCAGCGGAGTCCTTTGGTACCCACGTTTTAAATCCAACGGGAACCGTGGAAAGACCAGCATTCGTGAATGCCCCCGGGCCTGCCCAAGATAGATCCAATCGGTACTGCTTGTAATCTCGACGCAGAAGGTCCCGCGAATCCAGACGAGACACGTCGTTCTTCTTTTCAGACAGGTCTGCTGTCAGGTTGGCGATGGAGTCCATGTTTGCGAAGTCATCCGCGGGAGTGATGGGCGATGCGCCGGCAATGTTGAATGAGGTGTATATAGTTGATCTTGGTAAAAGCAAAGCTGCGGCTTGAAGGTCGACTGGAAGGGTCTTCCCCCCGGCTTTGACTTTTAAGCCCCCAGTATCGACGAGGATTGCGCTCAGGAGAAGGGTGGCAAGCCCTGCTGGTATCTCTGCATCGGCAGGGCACAGTAGCGCAACGTGGGATGCGCAGCTGCCCGATGGGCCAACGATGCGAGGGCTGGTGTCTGATCCCGTGTGGAATCCTTCGTCGGCGTGGTGGTCTATGACCGCCACTACTTTCGCATCAGCCGAAGTGTACTTGGGTAGAAGACGATTGTGATCAACCAGTGCAAAGGAATGCGAGGGGAATGTGCCTGAGCCGGGGTGTGGGACTTCATCGACGCACAGAACTTCTGGACATCCAGATTGTAGTCCGGCGAGCGATAGAGCATGCATGTTCTCTTCCCGCAGACGCATATCTTCTCGTTTGGTTTGGATGAGGGGTACGACGTTCACGTTCATGGTTTGTGATCGAATCCATGCATATGCGATGGAGGACGCGATGCTATCCAGATCTAATGACAGTCGTGAGCAAAGATGCGACAGCGAGAATGCGTACTCAGGACAGACCTCCTGCTTCATTGCCCATGATGACTGTCCAGGCATCCCCCTTTCCGCTATCAACATCTTTCAGATATCCGGCCTTGGATGAAGAGAGAAACTGCGAGAGTGAAGTGGTGGTCATGGTCTTTGCGAAACGTCGCTCCGGGGGTGATTTTGATTTCCGATAGGATTCGGAATGAGCCAGCAGTGGGTGCCTATTACAGTGGTGATGTCAATTTTCGTCTGGACAGAAGATTGCCACCTTCCACTGACCATTGACCTATCCAACGCTTAGACCTTGTGATAACCGCTGGCAGTGGGGAGACATGGTTGCTGATAATTCCCCAACAAGAGCGCATAAGTTCTCGCGCATATGATCACGAGACGTGGCTGAGTGAGTCACAGTGGCGTGTCGCTGTGCCTTTGACCCAAACCTCCACTGACAGCAGGCTGTCCGAGTCTATGCAATGTAGTGTAGCGGGAGGACTGGCTATGCTAAAAACTCCTGCTCGCTGCGCAACATGCCTTACAATGCGGCATTGAGATGCATCTCAACTCATACAGGTAATACATGTATGGGATGCCTAACGCTGACAGTTGGCAACGTTGCGATAGCCGATGGGGAGAACTACGGTCAATCTTGCAATATAGATCTGATACACCCTACGCCCTCTACGCGCAACATACGTCCTCGAGTACCGTATCTAAAGCTTATCCTGATTTGAACGGTACGGTGGTATTGAACTATTACCAATTAATGCTAAAAATATCAGTGCGATACAGATTAGGACAATATAAATGATTTTCTACTATGGGAGCGTCTGCCGAAATATGCTCGCAGCGGGTCTTGTTCCTGAGACTCGTGTACGTGGTCGTGGATAATCCAAACTAACTCCATGATTGATCTATACATCTTCAACTACATACCCAGCCACCCGATTATGACGCGACGTTACGATCATTACAATCAGTGAGCGCCTTACACGAGGCCTAAACCCACGCATGCTGCTTATACATCGATTGCTTGCTGGTGACAGACTTCTTGAACTGAAATATCCCCTCGGGCACGGTCCTGTAAACCGGAGCGGGTTGCCTTCGGAAAAGTCGACGGATCATGTCCACGTTGTACCATTCAAAACATTGTGGGGGTATCTGCGGGGCAGATGGCGTGCCATGCATAAGCCGGCAGGACGTGCGCCGATTTCATGCTGTAAAGGTGTCTGAAAAGGGCAGTTATAACTTGGTTATAACCCTCTTAAAATCGATTTTGTTTTCTAGCATCCCCCAAGACATCCCCAAGACACCCTCCGCCTCTCCCACACTTGTTACTTACACCATCGTGATGGAGTCCACTACCCTCTGCGTCGCCACAGATACACCGGGTAGAACCAGAAGAGCCACCGCCAAACCTTCTTCTCTTGCGCCCCCTGCGATACACCTTCAGATTCCCTTCCCTATGCTCCCTGCACTCCCTACTTCACCCTCAGCGAGCGCCACTCCCATGGGGCCCACCTTCCATACCAAGCACAGGAACGGGTCTAGCACCATACTCAACATCGCAGGAAACTACACCGACTATGGGAACGACCGTACCAGCACCACAGATTACAAGCGCGTTAATAACGCGCCCACCGGCACCATCACTCGTCACTTCTCCGGTAGAACCGATCAGTTGGAAGCGATAAGCTGGGCGTTTCGCCCCTCGGACGATAATGCTGTATTGGTTCCGTATGCTGTGTATGGCGATGCCGGGATTGGGAAGACCCAGCTGGCCTTGCAGTTTGCCAAGGTGGAATATGCAAAGAACACATATTCGCATATCTTCTACATCTCCGGCACAGACGCACGACAGGGCCTCGAAAATGTGCTCGATATCATCCATCCCTCCGACATTGCGCATCTTCATAGCCAAGGAGGGCTCTACCAAGTGCAGCGATGGCTAGAGGAACCTCCTCCAGAAGTCTCCTGGCTTTTGATAATCGATCGCGTGACGAAAGCATCCGTGAACTTCCTGAAAGCGAATCTTCCTAGTAAAGGAGGGAGGATCCTCATCACAACACAGTCCCAAGACGTCGCGGAGGCCTTTGGTGGCACCGCGGTCGAGCTTGGTCCCCTTGCTGTCGATGACGCAGTGGGTCTCCTACTTTCCACTGCCGGAGTGGTTTCGGACTCGTTGTCTCGAGCGCGAGTGGAGCCTATCGTTAGGCACCTCAGCTGCCAGCCGATCCTGATTCACCAAGCGGGGGCATACGCACACGAAGCAAAAGGCGATTTAGATCTTCTGCTACAAAAAAGCGCATACTCCGTATGTATTCTGTATTCTATGCGTTCTGGCGTCTCACTGACTTCTTTTTGTTAAACAGCTAGTGCACTTCGAAACCAGTCTCGACGGCTACGAGCACCAGTCGTTCGCAGGCATGATCAAATCTCAGTTCGAGCGTCTGCGCCAAAAGCACCCGCATGCTGCAGATCTTCTGAAAGTCCTGTCTCATTTCGACCCGGCTGGCATCCCGCTGTCCATGCTCGTCGCAGGTGCAGAATCAGCGAGAACGATACTGGAGGGAGGACGCACCAAATTCCACTCCCTAGCTTTCATCGCCGCAATGCACAGAGAGTCGACCTCAGATGGCCTGCGCACGTCGCGCACCTTTCTTGAGGCCATCTGCTCAGAAGACAACCTTCGCAACCTTTTGGGCCAGCTACGTCACCTGTCTTTGATCCATATCGACCTCGTACATGCTCCTTCACACACGAGCACCAGCACGGGCGTAGGGCACAAGGAATCCCCAAAACGGACACACGTGAGGATGATTCGCATAAATCATTTTGTGCGGGATATTATCCGAGAACATCCATCACAAACGGCTTCAGATGCCGTGTGGTTCAGCCTGGCGGTGGATATTCTCATCTCCGCGTACTCGCAGAGCCACCACCGCTGTTGCCAGTGGTGCCCGTATGCACCTCACATACACTCTTTGGTCAAATGGGCGTCTGTACAGCATGCACACCACACACATAGGCGCTTCGGGCTGCGCCACGCATTGCGCCGCTTGGAGAAATGGAACCTGCACAGTTGCTGCCACAGTATGCGAGAAAGTTTTGAGGAGCTTAGCACTAAAATGGCACTTGGGGGTCTCGCGATGGTTTTGTGCTTTGCGCCCGTGGTGGCCATATACCATATTTAAATTATCGCTAGCTTGCTAGTTCGCTACAACTTCAGATCAAACAAACGTTTCTACATGCCGGCCATCCTCACTATGCAATTATTCCAGATATCATCCAGAAACGACATTCCACTTTACTGTACACCATTATTTAATCATTGTAACTAGTATGCAGGACGTCATGCAATTTAAGATATTATATGTATGTAGTATATGCACGGTGTCAAGATTCACAATGATATTATATCACGGTGAGCGCGCGTGCCAGGACTTACGGTAGATTAAGTTTGGAGATCAAGCATTTCATCAGCGATTGCCAGTCCAAAACGCAAGTGGAAACAAAGTGGAAATCACTACACGCATTGCGCAGAAGTATGAATATTTCAGGGCAGTGACGTTCCACCCAATTATAATTACATAATACAGTACTTACTTTCTTGATCCTTCCTTTTTTCACTTTCAATGATCATCGATCATCGTTATTGTCTTGGCCCCTCCCGCATCGGCTGTTAGGTCGAGGCCGACAATGCCACTGGGCAACCAGCAACGACTCGGAGGCCACAACAATTAGGCCCACAACAATAGCGACTCACGTACAAGGCTGTCCAAGGTACCTGGATAGCTGCGAATTTAGACTGATTATGACATGATTCATCAACTGCGGGCAATGAGAATATAAAAATCCAGGGTCGGTCGTCAGTGTATGTGTACTCTAATGGCAACGATGACGCCTCGCGGCAGATGCCTCACTTGTTTTCTGCGCACATAAAAGACCACTTGGACACACAACTCGAAGCTCATCTCCAAGTCCTTCCCGGAATTATCACTACGTTACTTAACACTTCTCTCTTCTACCATGAACTCTGATGCACCTCTGACGTCCCTCGCATCCATGCCGGACACCAACACCCTTGCATTTCCAACAACATTTCACATGGGACCCACACCTGCTTCTACACACGCCCTGAAATTCTACACAGACCATACCACTGGCGGTACCGTGATAAACGTTGCAGGTGACCACTATTCTACTACTGATAGGTCATCTTCGACCCCGCCGCCAGAACACGCCAATTATGCCCCCACTGGCACCATCACTCGCCATTTCTCTGGCCGAAGCGATGAGCTTCTTGAGATTCACCGTGCTTTCTGCATAGATTCTCCCAACAGGCTTCAAGCTCGCTTTGCTGTGTATGGCGAGGCTGGAATAGGAAAAACGCAGCTGGTTCTGCAATATGCATCTAGAGCGTATGCGCAAAGAAGATACACTCACATCTTCCACATATCGGCTTTATGCGTCGCGGATGTCCAGGATGGACTTGTACAGCTGCTTCGGCTAGTTCATCCATCCGATTATCAATGTGCGGAGAACGTGGCAGTCCAACGGGCCTTGCGATGGATGGAGGAATCGCCTCCCGAGACCCTCTGGCTATTAGTCGTGGACCACGTGTCTCCGGAGACGGTTAATTTTATCAAGACCCATCTAAGCGGGCACTTTCGTGGAGATGTAATCTTCACGATGCAATCGAAGGCGCACGCGCAGACCCTGGCTGACAAGGCTGTCATTCAACTCGGACCTCTATCCCAGGACGATGCCATACAGCTGCTGCTACAAAGGGCTGGAGTGTTCGAGAGCGTTGAATCGATCCAGGAAGCGAGAGAGATAGTGCAGCGACTGGATTGCTTGCCGGTCCCTATTTGCCAAGCAGGATCATACGCAAAATATGGGAGAGCCGATTTGGGAAGCTTGTCTCTCATCAACCAGAAAGGGGGCCTGACCGCGGTACGTCTTATAGCATCGTAATCAAATATGCACGCACTAAGTGAGCCGTCAGTCCAAGCTGTTACGATGGGACACTATGCTCACCAACTATGAGCACACGACATACGAAAGTATCATCGAGTCACAATGTGCCAATCTGGCCAAATGTCATCCACAGGCACTTGGCCTGTTGATGGTCTTGTCGTTCCTGAACCCACGCGGTATCCTGCTGCCCATTCTCATCAATGGAGCTTGCTTGTCACAATCACGGTCAGAACGGACTACGCTCAAGCAGGTTCAGCTCGCGACCTTAAGAAATCTACGACCACACTCCGAGTCTTCAGAACCACTTCATCCGATAAACGTCTTACTGGACATGCTATGCTCGCGCACGGAATTCCATAAACTCATTCGACATCTTGAACATTTTTCATTGGTCAAATTAGAAGACGTCAACCTCCCCACTCATCCCACCGACTGTGATCCAGTTTATCTGCTGTGCATGTCGGAACTCGCACGCCAGACAGTGCGAGAAAAGATGGGCCAGTCAGAGAAGGGGAGCGCCTACTTCACACTGGCGGTAGAGATCATGGTTACCGCGTTCTTGCATTCCGAGAGTGGAGATCTCGCCCAAGACCAACACATCCAGCACATCTCAACCCTCGCTCTCGCGGACCTGGATTACGGTGTTATTTCTTCACACCGTCGGGCTGCTCTCAGCTACGCAACTGAAAAGCTTGTCGAGATGGACAGATCAGCGAACCCGCAAAACTATCCAAGCCTGAGAATGATGGACGAAACCCTGTTGTGCTCTAATTTGACCGGCGCAGCAATTTTTTTTAATCCGAGTGCTGTGCAGGTCATTACAGCTGTTCCCGAATACCTTGGCTAGGTGGTTGTTTTTTTTTTTGTGAAGCGCCCGCCCCCGCATCGGATGCCCACTTCACTAACCCGTTTAGTCACACTTCGGTTTCGTTCTCCGGCGGCGCCCAGAGTCTTGGCGCCCTCATGCCCATCCTCTGCCAACTATTACTACTTACCTACTATCATTTCTCGCACCTCACAATCAAATCCAATAAGATTGAAGAGCTCGCGCGCACCGAGCCAGGAGGGACAGTCAATTCTCAGTTCATGAGCTCACAGTTCACCAGTTCACAATGTCCATGCCGACGGTATTATGTCACAGGCCCTATTTTAGTGTCGGGAGCTCTACAGTACTCCTCCAAGCCCTGTGCCACCAGCTTTCCCTCGCAATCCAACTCCTTCATTTTTTGCCCGATTAATTTGGTTTGACCTCTCAGATAGAAGGAATATAATCGCACTTTAGATACTGCGAAGGTCTGGGTGGAGGGCACCGCAGCGAAGACACGAGGAATTTGGCCTCTGGAAAAGGAAAGGCACCATCAAACGCACAGCCGCATATGACCGCGAACTGGGGGCGGGCGCTTCGCAAAAAAAAAAAGTGAAAACAGCGACCTAGCCAAGGTATTCGGGAACAGCTGTAAGCTTCTCCGGCTTGCAGCCGTAGTCAGCCGTCATCTTCTCTATCGATATGGCGGCGTTAGGCGAGCAAATACCAACATTTGCGATTTGGTGAAGCGGCTCGAGATTCGGGGCTCTTTCAACGAGCCAAAACCAACGCCCTGCACAGATGCGCCAGCGGATATCGCTCTTACATCGCTCCTTCTCGACATTTTGACGGGCTCTACAATGCACGCTTCTACAAATGGACTCCGGGCAACGACTCACTACCGTCTTATCAATTTGATGGACCGACTGTCGCTGCTTGCATCTCCAAACATCGTAGAACTGGTGGCTCCCTGCATACGCAAAATTAAAGAGCAAATTCTTGGACAGAAACCGAAGACACACGGTCTTCGCGAAGAGCAGCAGTGCAAAGCGGCGTCCCGGCATTTTAAGAACAGTGCGTCACTTAATGCCACTTTCCCTGATTTTTGGACTGATAGCTATCTCACAGGTAGATACCAAGGTTCGATGCGTGAAGTGTTTTCAGACGAGCGCGCGGCAGCGCGAGATTCACGCGATCCTCGTGACCCACTGGTTATTGCACACACGTTCTCGCGGAGAAACGCGAAGATCTCGCCCAAAATTAGGAGCTCTCAACGTATACTTGCACGACGTTTAGCGGTTTCGTTTCCATTTTAAAGCCCCTCGGCGCAACTGCAACTGCACACCACCGCCACCGGATATGCCTCATGACACCATACCCCGCCCCCACAGGCTAGGAAGTCGGGTGCAATGGTCAACCGTCGATAAACTCTCATCACTATTCCCCCTCCCTCTCATGGCCATCATTCTCCAAAACGGCCACTTCGTGCACACGGTTGTGTTTTCCGGTACCGGGGTTACATACATAACCCTTGCAATACTTAAATACATCCACTGCCACCACCACCACCTCCCCTCTTTCCCCCCATTTTGGGTGATTCCAGAACACTCTAGCGTCTATATTATCGCTACTTACGGGGGCTAGATGCGAATGTGATCATCCCTATTGATGATAATATACGGTATATATATATTTATAACTTGCACACCGGACTGAGTACATACAATGTAATTAGATAATCTTGCTACATACTTACACTCGCGTCCGTCCTCGTCCTTTCCACTCGTTACTACTCCATTCCCCTCAGTATACTGGCTCTATACAAAGTTATTTACATTTATATTAGGTATATCTAATCTGCAGTCGTTATCTCACCGACTGAGTTGCTTGCATTGTCATTACCCCCCCACTGGTGGAGTCTACTAGCATGGTGACATCTTTTGACGGTTTTCGCTTCATCGATTTTATCTCGGTCTTTCGCGGATTCTTATTCGTTTTACTGTTTATATATGTGAGTGTGATCATAGCCACGTCTCCTGATTGGGATCCCTGAGTGTGAATAGGTCAGCGTGGTGTCAAGAAGCATAGCATGTGAGGAGACAAGGCAAGGGTGAGCGGAAGGGGACGGGAATGGAGATCAGATAGGAGCGAAAGACGTTAGATGCAGGTTTGTCAACATGAGAGTTTCAGTGTGAACTATGCTTGATTCGGTATGTATCATCAGGTCGTGGGTGGGTGGCCCGTCCAACAACGGGGGTGGAAGATGGGAGCGCACGTCGAGAAGAAAAAAGCAAGAATGAGATGGGATGACTCACATTCACATATTTCTCTGTCTGCCCGTCCCGGCGTTTTAAGAACAGTGCGACCACTTGAGCATAATGCAGCGCTCTCTGAATATTAGCCTGGTAGCTTTCTCACAGGTAGATACGAAGGCTGCGTGGTGTGTTTGCAGATGAGCGCCCGGCAGCGCGAGGTCCACTTGGCCCTTATTGCTCTTAGGGAGAAACGGGCATGCCTCGCTCAACTTAAATTCGCATATGATGAAGGTAGTCGATGATCAGGGCGGGTGCGTTTACTTCTCCGGGTTGGGGTCCCTAAACGCGAATAGGTCAGTAAGGTGTTAAGCGATACGCGAAGAGACTAGGAACAGATGATGGGGGTGGAGATCAGATAGGAGCGAAAGACTTTATATGCATGTTTGTCAACGTGGGAGTTTCAGTGTGAAGGTGTGTATCATCAGGTCGTAGGTGGGCAGGCCCCTCGTCCGCACGAGGAGAGGGCGCATCGATAATACGAATAGGGACATGGGAACGAAAGCAAAGATGGAATGACTCACATTCGCATTCACATCTTTCTCTGTCTGCCGGGCAGCAGTATCCGTCACGTCAACGAATCTATCACATCGTAAGGTCTAAGCATGGCATGATACATCACCGCAGACATTATTGTCTCCTTGGATAAGAACGCACAGGCACGCAGGATCAGGATCTGTCCAGGTTCATATGAGTTCCTAGATGTACATTTGAGCATATGAGAGTGCATGAATGTCTGAATAGAAGGTGCTGATGCGGTGGAGGAAATAAAGATGCAATAGTGACTAGTAACACAACAAGGCCACCACCTCGCCCCAAATACAACGAGTATGATGCAAGGTAGTCGGAAAACGGGGCGGGTGCGTCTACTTCTCGGGGTTGGGGTTCCTAAACGGAAACAGGTAGTTAGCACGATGTCAACCAGCATGTGAGGAGACAAGGATGAGAGGGAGGGATGGGGATCAGATAGGAGCGAAAGACGTTAGATGCAGGTTTGTCAACATGAGAGTTTCAGTGTGAACTATGCTTGATTCGGTATATATCATCAATTCGCGGATGCATGCCCGTCCGGCCACGGAAAGTGGGGGAACAAAGTGCACGTCGAGATGGGGAAGGAAAAGGAAGAATCGCCAGACAGATGACTCACATCTTTCTCTTTCCACCGGGCAGCAGTGTCACGTTGACGAAGCTATCACGCCGTCAGATCGCAGCTCGAGATTAGACAGCTCGTTGGCACTCACCGTCGGTTGTAGAGAATCCGCTTCTTAGCACGGCCCTTGGGGGTCTTTTTCTTCTCTTGCGCCTCGACCTTTGGTGTCTGCGACTTGACTTTACCCGCACGCGCGAGAGATCCGTGAACTGAGATCGCCCATTAGGACCTGTGGATGGGCATAATATGAAGTTGTGGAGACGCACCTTTACCCATGGTGCTTGAAGATGTTAGAGCTTGCGTCGTCGACCGTGAATCAGCGAATGGGGAGAGCGGTGGCTGTGTGTGGGAATCTTGCCTTGCAGCACAATAAGGTTTGCGCCACACGCCACAATAACGGTTCGCGCTTCGAGCTGCTGTCAGTTTTTGCTTGGTTACATATCGAAATACGCATAAATAGTACGAAGCTATCAGGACGAGTGAAGATCAAGCGAGTGAAGCGGGACTCATAAGCAGAAATGGCTCTCTCCGCTTGAATCAGACAAGACTCATTCCGCTCGAAGGCAGGCCGCAGGAATGACCATCTGTAAGGTTATCGATGGTTAGCCTGATCATCGATAACTTCACAGATGACATGTCTCTCATGGCGATCAGGGCGAGCAAAGCTCCCAGCGAGCTTGCGATCTGTGAGGGCTTCTCTGCTTTCGCGATGTTGATACTAGTATCGGTGGGCCGCCGGCTCAGCGCTCAGCTGCCAAACATCTACGGTCTTGCATACGTCGAACCCGCTCCCCCACGCGCGCTCCGGCATGCTGATCATCTTTTCTCCCCACCAGCCAGCCAGCCAGCCAACCCGAAGGCAGCAACGGGGCGATCAGGGCGGCTCCGTTGCATCTCGAAATACACATAAATGTATAAAAAATGAATTCCGCTGCTGCCTAAAGCTTGGCGTGCTCGCTCGCGGCAGGGGGTACGCCACTTGGGTTCCACCTCAGCGCCGTCTTGTCAACCTCTCTGAGCGTCGTATACCCCGCTCGGTCTTGCCAAGTTGGGTGTAATGAAGGTGGCTTGCTTTAGTTGGCGTATGGTATGAAGCCCTTGCAAATTCAATACGAGTTTGAAGTCCCCGTCGAATTCGAGCTTCATGGTTTTGAGTTTGCCTTCAAGTCCAACCTTCCCGTGGAAATCGATGATAATCTGGGTGGCATAAAACAGTAACCCCCCGTCTATTAAGCTCAAGCTTCTTCGAGGGACCTTGAGGCGCAGCCCCCAGCGGCTCAGAGAAACGATATGCTTGATGAATGGCCTCCAGAGCGAGGGATCGTGTTTGTGGTGCACGAATGCAGAAGCAACGATGCGTACGGCGATGTCATAGTAGGCGCTCTCCTCGGCTATCTGCACGATGCTTCCACTCACAATTTTGCGAACAAGGTCAGGAATGTGCAGAGTGTGCGACGACCGGTTCTCGAGCGTCTGAACATTTCTCTCGCCGTTGGTGGGACAGTGGACGGTCTCAATGCGCACCAATGAAATGTGCTGCAAACACCGGACCAGACTGTGGAGCTCATCCTGCAAGGAAATGACACTTAGCAGAGCGCGCAGCCGATGACAGAGGTCGGGCGGTGACAGTGACGGGCGCCGCAACTGGGACATAAACCGGGACAGTTTGGATGTTTTCGTAGCCGGCGAGAGCAGCAGGCGAGCTCCATCGACCAGAATGGGCAGTGAGATGCCGTTCGGGTGAAGGTAACACAGGACCTTCAAGAGTTCGGCGGCCTGTGGGCGGTCGGACACCAGTCTAGCGAACTGTGCCTGCACCATGCTTTCGAAGGTGGTGTGCTCATAGCCAGTAAGCCTCGTGTCCCAACGCGAGAGCTGTGTTCATGATATCGGTCAGTAATGTGTGATATGGAAATTCAGAACAAAACATACCGCTGCGCCTCGGCCTTCCTGTAACAGGCGAGTCAGGCATGCTAGATCGCCTTGGAAATGCTTTGCGAATGAGGCTGCTTGGCAAATGGGAACCGGCAAGCGGTCCAATTGTTCGACTATTAATTTTGCCTCCCCTATCGACTCAGTGCTCTCCTCGGCTCCTGCCTTCTTAAAAAGCAGCTGGACTGCATCATCCTGAGCCAGAGGTCCGACCTCCAAGACGGTACCGTGGCTCTCGTCAGCCAACGCCTTTGCCACCGCCTCCGACTGCGCCACAAAGAGTATGTCCCCGCCCTGGTTCCTGCGCGGGAGATGTGTTCGCAAATAATTCACCGAATCTAGCACGGCGCTGTCTACAATCAGGAGCCACAGTACATCGGGGTGCGTGTCCTCCAGCCAGCGTCGGGCTTCCTGTGCCTCTATGCTCGCGGCACACGCGTAGTCAGACGGCTGCACGAGGCGCAGGATGTGCGCCAGCCCTCGGCGAATGTGATCAGTGCTTGACGCAGATATGTGGAAGACGTGCGAGTAGCGTCCCTGTGCATACGCACGCTCTGCGTATTGCAGAGCCAGTTGGCTCTTTCCGATGCCGGCGGCACCCCAGAGCGCGTACCGCACCGGACGGTTATCCTCGCGCGGAGAGTCAAAGGCGCGTCGGGTCTGAAGTAGCTCATCGGCGCGGCCGACGAAATGACGGGTGATTGCGCCAGTGGGCGCGTGGTTGGCACGATCAGGGGGGTAGGTTACGGTCGGGTTTTCAGTGTGGTAGTCACCTGCGACATTGAAGATGTTGCCGCCAATGGTGTGACTGGTGTAGAACGAGGGCCCTGCCTTCTCTAACCAAGATGCAGACACCGGAGGCGTCTTGGTCACGTCCCTGGCCACTCCACGCTTCTGCATCACGACCGTTACATAATACCATTCTCGCGCTCGTTGTCCGCACTAACTACTACGACCAGGGGGCAAGCGTTAGCGCGAAAAGTGAAACCAGGCCGACCCGTGTGGTCGTGGGAAAGTGGCTGTGCCGCACGCGCGTTTGGCTCAAGTCTGGCTGCAATTTCGCGCCACAGGCTGTAGCATCTGATGTACCACATGTATTTACACTGTTTCTCAGCTGTTAATGGTGAAATAAATTCATACAATATTATCTACTCTGCTATATGTCCCATTTTTCGCTTTTTATCATCATGGGCATCTGAAATTGAGCTTGAAACTGTGTCTGATCTTCTCCTTGTCAATCCAACCTCAATCCCATCACTGTCAGGAATATTGTGAGACCTTCTCCATCCCAGTGTAGTTTTCTCTGGGATACCCAAGGCCAATTCCTCCGCTTTGGTAACAAAATTCTGGACAAGAAACTTCCCAGGGATCTCTGGGGGAGTATTACCAATTGAATGATCACTGGCCAAGTGATAGAGTGCATTGTATTTCCATATGGTCTGTGCATTCCCAGAGATAGCCTTTGGACAGAGAGGACAAAGCATGGGTGATTAGGTCAATAACCGAAGATAGCCTTATATGACCACCATCAAAAGCAAACGAGACAGCTTCAGCCACAGGAGTCCTCCCAGGAGGCATATTTATAGGTATAGTGTGTTGAGATTATGTAGAATGCGAATGAGCAAGAGAAATGCACAGATCAGCCCGGAATACAAGCTGAACAACTGATTACAGAAGCTTGTCGCGCGCACGGCACAGCCACTTTCCCACGACCACACGGGTCGGCCTGGTTTCACTTTTCGCGCTAACGCATGCCCCTTGACTACGACTCAGCGTCGCGTACAACATCTAATTATAACATACACAACAGTTACATCGAGACCCCAGCCGGTGCTACGCCGCTGAACTGTTATGCGCGCGCGGGAGCATCAACGCGGCTGCAATGCGACGTGCCTGCACCCCGTCTTGCCCTCGTACGCTATGCCCCACACGTACAGCCACTCGCGTACGCGCCTTGAACACGTCGCTCACCTGCCACCTGCCAAGTTCTTCTCTTCTCGAAAAAGAACAAAAGCCAAATGCAATGACTTACTGTCGCCAACTCATCTCCAATCTCGGGCAGCACCTCCAAACTCTTCACCACCACACCCACCTGCCGCCCGCATGGTTCTTCACCGCGGTCCCCTCGCACCGCACCTCCTGCGCCCGCCACGCATCGTCGGCGCTCTGGATGCCCTTCAGGACGAACGGCCGCCAGCCGGAGATGCGCTTCCACTCCGCGAGGAGCCACGTAATTTTTTTTGCCCAGGTGTGCGCTTTGCCATTGACGCAGAAGCTGGTTGCGCGTCGTGCGCGACGTGATCACGATCTCTGCAAGAAACGTGACCGCTGCATCACGTGGGAAGGTTCCACTCATAGTCCAGTCGGTTCAACAGAAATATTTTGGGCTTCAGATCTCCCGGGCGATGTACCAAAAAGCCCAGCATCCATTTTTGATCCTCGAAATGATTTCTGAGCGGGAAAGCACGGGTACGCCATGCGTCCCCGGCGAGTGAAGATCAGAATGAATTTAAACTTTTGTACTTATATTTGCCATTCGCTAATGAATCATCCAGCTACACATCTGTTGTCTGTGCTCAAGTTTGCCCACAATTTCAACAAGATCACTATACTTCCACAATAATATTAATACATACAATCCAGTCGTTAATGCAATACAATAATAGATGGCCAACGCATAATAAGCAGCACGGAAGTGACGGCCAGTATATCACAACATTGAAAGACGTTGATGTAAACTTTATACCGCGAATCTGTTATTCTATCCTTCGAGAAGAGCTCGGGCGGGGGCTGGTAAGCGTTTCTGCGGTACTGACATGCCGCGATGTGAGCCACAGCTATACGTTTGGGAAAGCTTGCTTTAGCTGGCGTATGGTATGAAGACCTTGCAGATGCAATACGAGTTTGATGTCCCTGTCGAATTCGAGCTTCATGATTTTGAGCTTGCCTTCAAGTCCAACCTTCCTGTGGAAATCGACGATAATTTGGGTGGCGTGAAACAGTGACCCCCGTTCTATTAAGCTCAAGCGCCCTCGAGGGACCCGAAGGAGCAACTCCCAGCGGCTCAGAGAAGCGATATGCTTGATGAATGGGTTCCAGAGCGAGGGGTCGTGTTTGTGGCGCACAAATGCAGAAACAACGATTTGTACTGCCATGTCATGGTAGGCGCTCTCTGCGGCCATCTGCACAATGCTTCCCCTCACAATTTTGCGAACAAGGTCAGGAATGCGCAGAATGCGTGACGATTGGCCCGTGAGTGGCTCCACATTTTTCTCGCCATTGGTGGGACGGACGGTCTCCATGCGTAGCAATGAGATGTGCTGTAAGCACCGGACAAGATTGTGGAGCTCATCCTGCAAGGAAATAGCACTTATCAGAGCGCGCAGCGGATGACATAAGTCTGATGGAGACAGTGGCGGGCGCACAAACTGGGCCATAAATTGGGACAGTTTGGATGTTTTCGTGGCCGGCGAGAGCAGCAGGCGAGCTCCATCAACCAGAATGGGCAGTGAGATGCCGTTCGGGTGAAGGTAACACAGGACCTTTAGAAGTTCGGCGGCCTGTGGGCGGTCGGACACCAGTCTAGCGAACTGCGCCTGCACCATGCTTTCGAAGGTGGTGTGCTCATAGCCGGTAAGCCTCGTGTCCCAACGCGAGAGCTGTTTAGATAATATCGGTCAGCAATGTGGGATATGGAATTTCAGAACAAAATGTACCGCTGCGCCTCGGCCTTCCTGTAGCAAGCGAGTCAGGCATGCCAGATCGCCTTGGAAATGCTTTGCGAATGAGGCTGCTTGGCGGATGGGAATCGGCAAGCAATCCAGCCGTTCAACTATACTTCTCGCTTCTTTTATAGATTCGGCGCTCGACTCAACTCCCGCCTTCTCTAACAGCAGTTGGACTGCATCATTCCAAGCCAGCGGCCCCACGTTCAAGACGGTGCTACGGCCCTCATCAGCCAACGCCTTTGCCACCGCCTCCGACTGCGCCACAAAGAGTATATCCCCATCCATGTTCTTGCGTGGTAGATGTGCTCGCAAGTAATTCACAGAATTCAGCACGGCGCTGTCTAAGATAAGTAGCCATGCAATGCCGGGGTGCGCGTCTTCTAGCCAGCGCCGGGCCTCATGCGCCTCCACGCTCCCCGCGCAATTATAGTCCGACGGCTGCACAAGGCGCAGGACGTGTGCTAGCCCTTCGCGAATTTGATCAGGGCTTGACGCAGATATATGAAAGACGTGGGAGTAGCGTCCCTGAGCATAAGCGTCTTCCGCAAATTGCAGCGCCAGTTGGCTCTTTCCAACGCCTGGAGCGCCGCAGAGCGCGAACTGCACTGGGAGGTCAAGCACGCGCCGTAAGTCGAACACGCGGCGAATCTCTCGTAGCTCGTCGGCACGGCCGACAAAGTGGCGGGTGATCGCCCCGGTGGGCGCGTGATTGGCACGGTCTGGGGGATATGTTACGGTCGAACTTGTGGTGACGTGATAATCGCCTGCAACGTTGATGATTTTGCCGTTGGTCGTGTGACTGGTATGGAACGAGGGTCCTGTGCTCGCAAGAGGAGACCATGGGGAGGGGATGGGTGATTCCGACTCGGGGACCGTGAAGTAAGCTGTAGATAGAGATTCGAGAGAGGCGTTGGATTGCATGATTCAAGGTCGCTGGTCGCGGGAAATGCGACGAAGGTTGGCCCCCAGTGGCTCGTTATACATATACAAATATCATGACATGCTGTGAATGCACCCTATGCTGAAAGTATACATATATTATACGTAGCTCTTCAATCATGACACTCACTAATTGGTATGTTTTATTTGCTAAACCTTAAAGGAAGTCAAGATTGCAGATTGCCTCTCGGTTCGGTCTGGCCTAGGGTGACCTGTTTCAACCAAGACTGGCAAGAAGCAGCTTACAGTCGAGTATCTAGTTGGTGGCCCAAGCCCGAATTAGATACCCAAGTGACGTCGAGTCATGAGCTGAGATTGAGAGCCCAGATCCCAGATAAGGACAGCCTTCTCCAAGAATTGGTTTAACAAGTTCGAGGAATTGCGCACTCGGCGGCGGTGACGGTATTCAAACCCTGCGGGAAGGATCATTAACTTCAATTCGATCAAGTTGCTTCCACATCGCCACTAGAACTAGTGTCAAAGTGACATGAGCGCCACCGTTGCGAGGAACCGTTTGAACAATCTTATTACGAGACCTGTTCTGATCTGTTGCTTGCTAAGTTACTCGTGGGATCGATGAACGATGATGCACTATGATCCGCCACTTGTTTGATGCCACCTTCTCTAGGTTCCGAGCAAGCCCTTTCTCCGTGCGGGCGAGCCTGAGCAGAGCTCGAAATGCGCACGTGGAATGGCCGCTTGTACCGAACTTCGAACGTACATGGGGACGTCCAGCACGTCGAGTGGTATATGTACTGCCTTAAACCATGTGATGTCGAGAAATGTGGGTCCTTAACTGCAGCTCCCGCAGATTCGATTCGAGTTTGATCTTCCCGTCGAATCCGATTTTCCTGTCGATTTTGAGCTTCCTTTCAAATTTAACTTTCTTGTCGAAATGGACGAGAATTTCGGTAGCATGGTGGAGGGCCCCTTGGCAGGCTGCATTCAAGCGTCTTGGAGGGTGTTCCCGTAGAAAGAGCTCCCAGCGGCTCAGAGAAGCGAGGTGCTTGATGAACGGGCTCCAGAGCGACGAATCGTGCCTACGCTGCACAAATGCAGAGACTATTATTCCCACGGTCATGCCAAAGTAGGCG
Source organism: Athelia psychrophila (assembly GCA_001630335.1). Taxonomy (NCBI): domain Eukaryota; kingdom Fungi; phylum Basidiomycota; class Agaricomycetes; order Atheliales; family Atheliaceae; genus Athelia; species Athelia psychrophila. The sequence continues at coordinate 358,938 of KV417492.1, read as the reverse complement.
CTATCCTCGTCCTTCCGTTCCATGCCTCTTCTCACAGTGTCACGCACAAGTTTGGGGATGTGCAGAACATGCGAAGGCTGACCTCGGAGCGGGTCCTTATCTTTCGTAATGTCGGGAGGATGGACAGTCTCAAGGCGCACCAACGAAATGTGTTGCAGACACCGGACAAGATTGTGGAGCTCGTCCTCTGAGGTAATGGCATCTAGCAGGGTGCGCAGCGGATGGGATGGGTCCGAGGGCGGCGGTTTCAGGCGCCCTATCAGGGATATATGCTGGGACAGCCTGGGGATTTTTGTGGGCGGCGAGCGCAGCGAGCGAGCCCCATCAACCAGGATGGGTAGCGAGATACCGTATGGGTTAAGGTAACACAATATATTGAGAAGGTCGGCGGCTTGTGGGTGATTCGAGGCCAGTCTCGTGCACTGCGCTTGCACCATGCTGTCGAAGTTGTTGTACTCGTAGCCGGTAAGCCTCGTATCCCAACGGGAGAGCTACAATAATTCTCTCAGTCAGCAACCCAATTCGTGACAGTATCGGAAAGGCACACACACACACAGCGGTTTGCCCGCCTTCCTGTAGCAGGTGAGTCAGGCATCCAAGATCGCCTTGGAAATGCTTTACGAATGAGGCTGCTTGGCAAATGGGAACCGGCAAGCGATCCAATTGTTTGACTATCAATTTCGCCTCCCCTATCGACTCAGCGCTCTCCTCAACTTCTGCCTTCTTAAAAAGCAGCTGGACTGCATCATCCTGAGCCAGAGGTCCGACTTCCAAGACGGTACCGTGAGCTTCATCAGCCAACGCCTTTGCCACCGCCTCCGACTGCGCCACAAAGAGTATGTCTCCGCCCTGGTACTTGCGCGGGAGATGGGTTCGCAGATAATCCACCGAATCCAGCGCGGTGCTGTCTATAATCAGGAGCCACAGTACATCGGGGTGCGCGTCCTCCAGCCAGCGTCGGGCCTCGTGCGCCTCTACGCTCTCCGCGCACTTATAGTCCGACGGCTGCACGAGGCGCAGGACGTGTGCCAGCCCTTCGCGAATCTGATCAGGGCTTGACGCAGATATATGGAAGACGTGCGAGTAGCGTCCCTGCGTATACGTGCGCTTTGCATACTGCAGAGCCAGTTGGCTCTTTCCGATGCCGGCGGCACCCCAGAGCGCGAACCGTACCGGGCAGTTAGCCTCGCGCGGAGAGTCAAATGCGCGATGGATCTGCAGTAGCTCGGCTGTGCGGCCGACGAAATGGCGGGTGATAGCACCGGTGGGCGCATGGTTGGCACGATCAAGTGGGTAGGTTACAGTCGAGTTTTCAATAGTAGTGTAGTAGTCACCTGCGACATTGACGATGGTGCCGCCAGTGGTGTGACTGGTGTAGAATGAGGGCCCTGTGTTCTCAAATCGAGATGCGGACAATGGAGGCGCGATGTGGGATTCATGAGCAGTGAAGTACGCTGTAGATATAGATTCGAGGGAGGCATTGGACAGCATGGTTCATACGAGCTGATCGTGGGGAATTCTGTGATGCGGCGCCAGCCGTCACTATGTAAGATGGTATATGTATTTATCATATAACATTGAGCGCCACCGGTGCTGGCTGAGAGCTTCTTGAATCGACTGTATTACATAAATCTACCAACATCATTATTTAAAAATGCAGCTGCGGACTGACCCTACATCAAGGGTTTGGTTAGTTCTGCGCTTCATTAGATTTCCCCAGGGGGCTTGCCCTGATTTGCCACGGCTCGTTAATTCCTTCTCGAACATGCTGTTACCATAGATCCTTTTCGAGTACAAGGGCACGAAGCTCATGGGTGGCCCTTACTGCTCTGACGCAACCTAGGACGAGGCTAGCTAAATTTTACCACGGCAGATTAAATTGTCAAAATTTATGTATATCGGTAGCCAGCGCAGTGTTGAGTATGAGTGGGCAGATAGTATGATCTGATTGTGCATAATAATACCATCCAATCACCGCGAAGAGAGTCCATAATGTGGCTCAAGGTAGCTGCACGCTTGAGCTCCGAGACGAGGGAAGGGTGGCTAACTGCAGGGCTGCTGCGATGTCGGTACCTGTGCTACTCGGACGAGGTAAGGAATTATCCGCGCCCATCGTGTCGAGCGCAACGCCGCGGAACACACGGCATGCCATGATGTTGACGAAGGCATCGATAGCATTGAGACAAAGGTTGCGATACTTGATAGGCACCAAGGAGCTGTACATGAGCACGAAGTTGGCGGAGCGCGCGAGGATGGTCGCGCTACGACCACCGACCGCCAGTATTTAGTTCCTGGAGGATTATTTGTTTACAATAAACGGGCTCACAGGTAGTAGAGCTGCCCGCTCCTCATAACCGCGCTTGAGACGATGTAAATGTATTTGTCCTTGACTAACGACTGCAGGCATGCGCGCCAGCCATTTTCGGTCGCCGCCAAACGGTATGAGATGGCCAGAAAGACCAGAGTGTCGTTCACGGTATCTCCAGCGCTCGGCAAGCCAAAAAGGATGCCAAGGCTGTTACTGCTTTCGCATGTTTAGCTGCCCGGAGTGTGTTCTAGATGGGTGGCAAGTTAGCTATGGAGTGGGAGCGAGACTGTAGAACTGACCTGTACGAATCAATCTGTATTGAGAGAGATTGAGCGCTATCGTGGTAATCCATAGAGCCCCGAAAATGACTGTTATGGATCTCGAGCCCAGATATACTGCTCGGACGCGAATGAAAAACAGGAATGAAGTTGACACTCCCGCCAGGCAGCTAAACGTGATGATTAGTGCAGAGAGCGGTGCACAGCCCATGCTCGGCGCCACTGCAGTCGCGTTTAGTACCCCATTCACTTAATACATAAATAAAAAAGAAACTGACAACGCAACAGCATAAGGCAGAGCATTTGGCCCAATGTACTGACACTGGGATTTGTGATTGGCTAAAGTTGTTATGAAGAGTAGGGCCACAAGGCGCGTACCGTGATATGAAATACATCGCGATTGACCAACTCAGTCCAGTAGTAACCTGGTACTCCTCCGATATGGACAGCAGCCAGTCGTAAGAGTACCACTAGGAACACATGAGGGGACCGTCTGCAGGAAATGTTATAGGAAGCACTCACCACCAATTGCGCTAGGAACATATACTTGTTTGCTCCCTCATGCACATCATGTTCAGCAAGGATGAGTCCATAAGAAGGATATGCTGCGGGTGTCGCAAGCCTTGCCAGCATTGTTCGCTCGACGGATTTCATGGCGGACACAAGGAGGTCCAATATTTTGTAGGACACGCGGGCACTACATAGGTCCGATCCGACATGCGGACGCCAGGCGTGTGTGCCACTCGGAGGTGCTCGGGGGTTACAGCAGGGCCGTCGGTGAAACCGACTTGCCCGACTTGGATGATACTAGTATTGAGAAGTTGGGAAGACGGGAAGTTAGGTCATGTCTCCAGGATCTAAACCACTCTGCACATGTCAACGCCATTATGATCAAGGTCCCTGGCAAGAAGCAGATTGCAGTCATGAATGTAGTTGTTGGCCCTGAATTAAATAATCGGGCTGACGCCGAGCCATAAGTCTACGAGCAACCGACAGACGAGAATCCAGGGAGCTTGTAAGGCCAGATAAATAATTTGGGCCAACGACTCCGAAGTTGAAAGCAAGGGGCTTTTTGATCGACAGTCCAGACATTGACGGCCACGCGCTCCCCGCCCACTGTACAACGAACAATCCCTAAGCTAGACGCCAGCCACGATGACTGGGCCCACATATACAGCGCGCACAAGACCGCAAACCCAACAGACCCTCACAACGCTACTCCCTTTGCTCGACGCGCACAAGCTCGGTTCTGATGGTGCGCAGCTTCCCAGTCCCCTCTGCCTCGACCTCTTCTCCTTTCACTATCTGCTTTATGTCTCCTTTGTAGTGCAGGGATGGGCTAACCAATCATCTACGACCAGCAGACTGGACGAATCTCGAACGTCTCGCCTACGCCGCGCTTGATATGGGCCGCGTCGATGTAGCCGATGTATGTGGTCTCTACCTATCACTTATCCATTTGTTGCGCTGCTAAACCAGAAGGGTACACTTGCAGAAATGCTTAACACGCCTACTCGCCGGCTTTCCCTCTTCCCCGCGTGTTGCTGCCCTCCGCGGCGCCATTCTTGAAGCATCCGCGCCAGACGCAGCACTCAAGTTCTACGCTGACGTGCTCGAGCTTGATTCTGGGGACGCTGTGCGTACTTCTTTCCCGCTTACGATAATGCCGAAGCTAACATTCTGTTGATTGGGTGGGTATTCAGACGATATGGAAGCGGCAGATCGGTTTATTGCGCAGATTAGGCCGCGTAGAGCGTGCAGTGACGGAGCTCTGCACATACCTCGACACCTTCTACAGCGACGCAGAGGCGTGGCTCGAGCTTGCCGACCTCTACGCCTCATGTGGCCAGTACGTCTACCCCCTAGCCCTTCGCCTCAGTAACCATTCACCACTGACACTCGCGAGCAGATATACACAATCCCTCCACGCGCTCTCTCACGCACAGCTCCTCGCACCGCAGAACCCCTTCTTCACCCTACAATCCGCTGAGACTGCCTACACAGCTGGTGACCTCCCCCTCGCCCTGCGGCTCTTCCTCGCAGTTGTTGATATGAGTGACGGTGACGACGCTGACCGCGAGCGGGACGCGCCGCCCATGGGCGTGACGGTGCGCGCGTGGTTCGGCGTGAAGCTCTGCGCACGGCGATTAAAAGTGGAGGTTGACGTAGGGAAGGGGAGGGGGCGGGAGAGTGCGAGCGGGACGGAGAGCCCAAAGCACGCAGCGGTGCTGGAGGAGCTGGCGGGGGAGCGGCTGAGAGTGGCGTATTCAAGTGCGGGGAGGGCGGGAGAGATTGCGCAGGGACGGGGGGAGGTGTTTGCGTGGGTCGCTGCGTCTGATTAGCGATGTCTTCATATCAATATCGGACAAGTCTTTGCTGGCTCGAGGCTGATTTGGAGATAGCTTCTATTGAAACGCTGACGACATCTGGATCTGCGACTGGGTTGTTGTATTACAGTGCATTTATCTGACAAATACCTACCAGTGGACATCTTTACTACGACCACTGCCCTCAGATATGCTCCTACCAACCACACGACTGTCACGATTTACTAATATGATTCAGTGCTAAGGCCACTGAGGTTGGGGGAGCTTGTAATACGGCTTAATTCACTCAAGGCTGCATACAGTTTGACTAAATTCACAGAGCAACAGACGCAGACCAAAAGTTCTCACGGGTAGCCCATTGGACCCGAACCAGCGCACGGGCACAGCCACTACTGTTTTCGCGAGCCTCACCAAGATACTGGGGGGAGGCAAGCTCCCCCAATAATGCAAAAAGAGATTTGTTTCAACTTCGAGCTGCAGTGGCGTGATGAAGTAGTCGGATCGGCTTCCGGAGGCCATAGCCTTCGAGAGGTTACCATATATGGACGCCGAGAGTTACAAGAGTATGTTGAACGTGTGCGTGAAAGAGCCAATATGATATATAGAAGCTCGGAAATTTAGGAAACCGATTAGAAACCAACGACAAACAACCGACACAGCCCGTCATCAGGTACCATTTGCCTGCCACGTCCTCTGTCGTCTCCACCCTTCTTCCCCTTCTTGTTCTTCCTCTGATCTTTTTCAAAATCCTTCTCCGCCGATCTCGAGCGTGCCGCGGAGAGCTTCTCAATCTCGTACTCGATTGGTGGAACCGGCCCCGAGCCGCTGTCGAGCCGCTGCCCAGCACTGGAGAGAATAACCTCCATGCGACGGGGGTGGAAGAAATCCCTATTCCACTGGTCGACGAGTTGCGCGGTCGGCCCTATCTTGCCTGCCTGCATGCCCTTCTTCACGATGGCCCCGACCACCATACCTCCCAATCCCGGCATGACCAAGCCTATCGCCTGCTTACCTATTTGTTGCCTGCCTGACAAGGACCCTGCGTTCGTCACATCCGTCACAAATCTATCCTCGCTAAGTCAGCGTCTTCCCTCGTAAATCGCGTCGGGAAGGTAAAGCTTACCTGTCCCAGTCGCCGCGTGTTACATCGTGCAATATAAACGGATGTGGCTCAGTCATAGCAGGCGGTAACTCCACAGGGAAGCCACCATCCAGTGATTTGCCACCGATTATGTATGTTGGGGGGAAAGGGGGGTAGGGTAGGTTAGGTGGGGCCGGCCGTCCGAGACTCTGGTCTGCGGGCGGTGGTGTTGGTCCACCATTGCCGAGGAGACCACTGATTAAGCCTTGCTTGGGTGCCTGTCGGACGGGAATGTATCGTCCACCGTAGGGGTTGGATGCCCCACCCCCGAATCCCCCTCCGTAGCCTTGTCCTCCTCCATATGCTGATTGTGGGCTGCCGTAGCCACCGCCGAGGCCACCGTACTGTTGAGGGGGAGATGCGCCGTATCCGCCACCGCTATACCCTTGAGGGGCCTGGGGAGGTGACGCATATTGAGCCTGACCATCGTATTTGGGGGCACCGTAGTAAGACATTTATAATAGCCTGAGTGGTAAGGGGTAATGAGATTTGGAGGAGGAGCAAATTGACGGAGGAGTTCTTGTACTCGGGTACGAAATAGGCTGTGCCACGGCACTCGGGATGAGATGTAGGACGCGAGTACTGCGATGTCGCCAGAACACTCACATAGCATGTGTGTGGCATATGCTGTAAAACTGCTATATCCGGTGCATGCATTGTGCGGGCCCCATGCCGGAGAGCCGTCGCAGCTAACATCGTATATTAACAGCTATCTGCGTAAATGTCGCAGAGTATCGTGTGTCCAAGCATGATATGGGCGCCGCCCAGGCGCTGATCAAGGGGTATTTGGAGGAAAGAGCCAGTGATGTTGTCTCGAGAAAGAATAGCAGCAGAGAAACATACCGATACAGCGCAGATTACAAGGAAAATGCGACAGCCAGAATACATTATGCACCCTGTTTAAGTTTTTATAAAGGGCAAGGAACCGTGGAAGCCCTGCAGCCGCTTCTTCCTGGTCTTGTGTTTCACCTCCAGCATTCGTGCTGCGGTGTGGACCTCCTCAAAATTGAACCCATAGAAGAACGGGTATGCCTTTACGCAGACTTTGATCCCCAACACCCCTCGAGCGACGATTTTCGGACGTTCACCACAAGTAGTAGGAGATACAGTCCTAAGATACCAAATCATCTATGTGACGGGATAATTCACAGGACTGACTCACCTGCGCAAGACAGGCCGCTTTACACAATGGATATGCAGGCCCTCAGTAGTCTCCGTCTGAAAATTCAATGAGCACAACCTGCCACTAGAAGAAAACATGCACGTACCGCTGCATAGGAATCGGTGAACGCCTGCCCTCGTAAAACTTATGAGTTAACAACACTTGGGTCAATCTTCCCGTGTGCACGCATCTTCTTGAGCAGCTCGAAGTTATTCTGGAGGCCTTCTATATCCCAGTCAGTGAGCTTTGTAGCGTTGCATAAAGGGTTCCACACATTGATGGCAAACATACAGAACATCCAGGGGCGCGACACCAGCATCAGCTCATAATAGTGCTAAGAGACTTATCCCCCATCCTTCTTGCTCCCGGATCGCTAGAGTTGGGACGGGGACTGTGTTAGGACTGCGTGGCTTTGAAGTTTGGATGGAGGGATGCCTGTAATTGAAGTGTTGTAGGAGGGTAAGGTAAAGTCGAGCATAAAGCAACCAAAGAGTAGAATCAGTGAAGTAGTTCAAATTGTTGACGTCAAGGATATCGTGTCAAAGTTGAGTTGAAGGTAGAAGTGGATCGGATCGGCTTCCGGAGGCCGTAGCCATCAAAAGCCTACCATATCAGGACTCCAGTTACAGTATAGACCCCGTCCATGGGACAACCCCCGTCCTTGGGACAAACACTTCCTGCCATCGCATTTCTCTTCCGTTGGTTTAGATATTTTGGATTTGTGTTAGTATAGTATGTATACATCATGTAAAAAATATGGAGCTCATTTGATGACCTGTAGCCTTGTAAAACACCATAATAGAGCACCCAAAACTGAAATCTTCGTTTTTTGAGATTACGGGAAGGTTTTGAAAGATGTTGAGCGCATCTGAAGAGTCAGAATAAAATTCTTTGGATTCACAAGCATAGGACTTAAAGATTGCTCAAAATATTAGAGCAAAAGGTTGAGATTTCGAGGCTCTAGAAAATCGGCCATTCTGGAGTCTGACATCTGTCAATACGAATTGAGGAATTACGGCTATTGACAGTGGACCTGATAGCAATATTCCCACGTCCCAAGGTTGTCCCAAGGACCCGTATTTGTGGCGTTCCGAGCGGCTACACCAAGTTACTTATCATACACTCAAATTTGAATCAAATTATTATTCCTCTCTCACATAGATGCTTAAGATACATATTGGTAGATCTATGTACTCAGAAATTTGTGATTTGTGTATATACGAGGGAGAGATAGAACCCGTTTAGTTGTGTCCCAAGGACGGGGCCTATACTGTATTTGATTCTCGATCGGTCTGAATACTTCCTTGCGCCATACAAGTCCCGACAGACAGTGAACACCTCATCTGACATCCTTTTCTCCTTAACATGTTCAAAGCATCGCAGAATCCGCATCTGTTCACCGAGCTTACAGAACTTCCTATTCCCATCTCTGCGTCGTTCCATGGCTCCGACGGTTTGTCAATTGCGGAGTGCTTGGTTACATCGCGCTGAATGAGTGCCAGTGATCAGCGTGTCTTTCTCGAAGATGGATCACTCTCGCGATAGCAAGACAACTCTTTCGAAGTCGTTCTTTGTCACACCATCGCAGATTGTGGCATCAGGCCTAGCACATGAATCATCTGACATTCAAGCATCTGCTGTATCGCCGTCAGGAGATCGCAAGGCTATTTTGCGACAGACTTCTGGGGGAAAACCTCAGAGATACGTTGAAATATGGGTGGGAGATCTGATGGAGGTCTCGAAAGACGTTACCAGCACACATGGGCCATTTTGCACCGAAGGTAAGTGTCGACTTATTTCAGCGACGAGGCAGATTGGCTTTATGGTATATTTTAGAGCATCTACTGTCACTTTCCTTCTCACCCTCTGAGGATACCTTCCTGTACAGCGCGGAAGCTCACGACCCCGCGACCAACCCAGTGGGCGAAGACATCGACCAATATGAACGATTTCAATACACACCCACCTTTGGGGAGGGCTTCTCAGGCAAGAAACGGCCCACGCTCTATGTCCTTCGCTGGCCCTCCACAGCTGCCGGTCTCGTGACACACGAGTCCGTTACATTGACGTCGCTGGCAGCATCCTCACCCAAAGTGCTTTTCGCACAGGCGGTTCTCGCCGCGGACAATCGCGTCTTCGCCACGGGGTATGAATACATGGATTCAGGTCGTCTCCTCGGTCCCATATGGTGCTGTAACCGTCCCGCGGCAGTCTGGGAGCTACGCTTGCCAGATGTCAACGCAGAGACGGCACAGGAGCTGACTGTCGTGTCGAGACTGAGCCCAGACAATCGCTCCGCCCGGTCTGCGCATGTATCTCCAGACGGCTCATTTGTGATATGGCTATCCAACCCGGTGGGTGGAGCGCACTCATCTTGTGCCACCATGCACGCCATGGAACTGCGCTCAGGTGACCAGAGGCTCGTGGTCGATACCATTTGGGAGCCTCGTGATTCTGATGGCTTCCCGGGTCTCTATGAACCCGTTTTGCCATCCCATACGTTCATTTCAATAAAGAATACGACATACATTGTCAGCAGCTCTCATTGGGGATCAAGAACCACCTTGCTCCTTATATCGGTGGCCGAAGTAAAAGAATTGACACCGGCGGATTCGAGTCTGTTTAGCTGGACTCTCCTTGGCACTGATAGCAGGAATCGAATTATATGTGCACGCAGCGCGCCTTCTGTGCCTGATGAAGTGGTCTTGGGTGAAATCGGTGATGATCTTAGCGTGTCGTGGCAAGTCCTCAGTAGACCCACACTTAAAGCAGAAGGTACGTTAATATCTGGTGTTCTGTTGCTCCCATCTGATCACAGTGACATGCATCTGCTTAGTTCAAAAGCAGCTTTCAACACTAGATGCTTTGATCGTCGCTGTGCCTAACCGCAGTCCTGTGGAGACTGTGCTCTTACGCAAAAAACTGGCTCCGGCATCAACCCCGTGCATTTGCATGCCGCATGGTGGGCCCCATGGAACCACCACCACGGCTTTCTCGCCAGCCAGTGCGGCACTTGCACTTGCCGGATGTATGTATCAGCTACCCTTCATTAAAAAAATTCACGCTGACCTCTCTTTCAGACACCTGCGCGCTGGTCAACTATACAGGCTCGCTCGGATTCGGCGAAACATATATCAGAAAGTTGCTCGGACAATGCGGCACACTGGATGTCCAGGATTGCATTGGTTCTGTCAACCACCTCATTGCTGAGGGTATATCTGAACGCGGGCACGGCAAGCAATTTGTATACGGTGGGAGCCACGGTGGCTTCCTCGCAGCCCACCGTAAGCATCCTTGCCACATCTTTCACTCCCCTCCTTGGCTGACCTAATTTGAACATAGTGATCGGGCAATACCCAGATACATTCACTGCAGCCTCTATGCGCAATCCCGTTATCTCATGTGGTGAAATCTCCACGACTGATATCCCCGACTGGTACTTTTTCGAATTCGGTCTCCAATATGACTCGCGGACCATCATGACGCCGGACAAATATGCCGCTCTTTTCGCTGCCTCCCCGATCTCCCACGTCGACAAAGTGAAGGCAAAAGTGCTCCTACTCATGGGCCTTGTAGATCTGAGAGTGGCGCCGACGAATGCAATCGGCTATTATCATGCATTGAAAGGCAGAGGGAAGGTGGTCGAAATGCTGGCATTCCCGAAGGACTCTCACCCATTAGATGGTGTCGAGACGGCTAGAATCTGCTGGGAGTCAACACGAGACTGGTTTGACTTGGCGCGAGAGTAGCTAATGTTTTCAAATATTGAAAATTCTGTCACGCAACGTGAGGAGGCCAACGTGAATACCATGATATCAGCCATGTATATAATTGCTCGCCACTGATGTATTGAATGGTTCGTAACAGCAAAGTTACTCGGGTAACAAGCTGCAGAGATGATGTGGGTGGGGTGTAGGCCAACAACGGAGGCAGGGGTCTTAGTGGGTTGGTATATATGAGATTGTAGTGCTTGCCAATTTCGTAGTGACGGCACTGTCATCAGGATGCAGTCCATGGATATTGATCAGCCGGTTTGTTCTTGTTTTTGTTCAAGCGGCTTAAACAAAATCCCTGGGCGAGTGGCGAGTGAGTGAGGTGTGCGCCCATAGCGCACAGCCATTACTATTGTCTAAAACATAGCATGCTATCTTGATTGCTACCCTTCGATGACCCGATGCAGCAGTCGCAGAGCCACAGCTGAAGAGCCCCATAGCCTTGAAAATAAGAGATCAGCAGCCAAGGAAAGAAATGGAAGTCACCCAGATCGGTTAACACGGGAGTATTGTGTATGATGGCCAGTCTCCAACACCAATACACTCGCACACCAATGTTCGCACTAGCAGCATAGATCAAGGGAAAGCGATGCTATTAAGCTTATTTGTAGACAGCCGCAAATGCAATAATATAGTACACCCCTCACTCGCGCTGTATGAGCGCGAGCAGCCCCAGCCCACCGAGAAGCGCATATTTGAGCTGTGGGAAGTCGTTCATAGCAATAGTGACGTAACCAACGTATGGGAGGAATCTAAGGGTGAGCATGAGTTAGCAAGGTTCGGATACGTGCAGATTCTGGCATATGAGGATGGGAGGACAGAAAGCAAGGTGGATGGGCAGCCACAGGAAACGCAGAAGCGGACAAGGGACCACGAGGATAGATAAGATGCTCACCCCCGTACGACGCCTACGACGTGTTTGCGCTCGAGCCATTGCAGGCCATTATACAGGTCAATGTCGTCCACCGGATTATTATCACCCTTTGTCAATAACTTCTGTTCTCGCCTTGCCAGCACACTGTCAGCATCCAAAATCGCAAGCAACTCCAATCCAAACGAGAGGGACTCACTGTGCGCGATTCTTGCTCCCAGTCTCTCTCGTCTCCAAAACTCGATGCACGATCGGTATCGCCGCCCCGGGCACGTTATAGACCACAATGTCACCCGTTCCGTACTTCGCCTCCTCTGCACTCGGATTCGACAAGAAAAGAAGGTCCCCGCGGTAGAATGCAGGCTCCATGCTCCCACTGAGGACGACTACGATGGGCGAAGCGGTATTCGTTATAGCGCCGAGGGTTTTCCACATCATCAGTCCAGAAGTGATGACAGAGGCAAAGTTGAGCATTTGCAGGAGAACATGTCGTATGCCCAGGCGCCGAAAGGATTTGAGCTCGTCGGCGAACATCGATGCAGTCGAAGGTAGGATTTCAGTTGTGGATAGGCGCCCATTGCATTGGGGAGACGTGTCACGAGCAGCGTGAGCCTGAGATGGACAGCCTTTCCCTTTGAACCACAACCACATTCATTTGGCACAACGAGTGCCTCTGCTCCTCTGAAAATAATCGGAAATTTCGACAGCCATCGGTATGGAGCTTCAATATTGACTCAAGTACGCTTTGCTCATTTATGGCTGTGATCGCCGCCAGATCAACTAGGAGGCCATTATTGCCGCTTCAAAGTACAGACTCTTCTCCAGATGGAGGGGCCAAATGCATATTCGAGAGCCCTAAAGCAACCGGATAATAGGCTTCACAGCTTGTATGCTCCAACTTCAAATGTCCCTGACGAAATACTTGCCATGGTTTTCGACGAAGGCATCCGTCTCAAACAATGGGGTCTTCATTTCGGAGCTTTCGTATGCAATGTCTCGCAGCGTTGTCGCAGCATCGTACTAGCGACTACCGGGCTATGGGTCGATATTAACTGCGTACCGGACTGCCGAAACAGAGAGATGGAAATCCAGAGCTTCCGTTTACCTGTCAAGGGCTAAGTCGCCCCCTCTGAACTTCCGCATTAAATCCTTGCGCGAGGACGATGTCGCGCCCCACTTGCTTCGCTTTTTCAACGAGCCCATCTGACTTCTAATTCATCTGTTCACTGCGCATGAAAACCAACAAGGGAATTTGCATCCTCTCCTCGAGTGTCTCGGGCTAGCCCCCACCTCGTCTGAGGTCGCTTGGCTTCATCTCCGAACCTGTGACGAAATTCCAAGGCCACCGTCTTCCGCTCATCGCCCCTTTTCTCACAACCGCCAGACTATACCAAGCCAATCCCAGGCAACTGGATCCATTTCTATGAATATGGTCATCGTGAACCACCCCTGCGACGCTCAACTTCCATACGCTATCCTGAAGATGACTCTGCTATCATGGAACTGAAATCACTGAACTATCTATTTAAAGGTTGTTTCCGCGCTTTCCCGATTACCCACAGGGCTTCCCACCGTCAAGTTCCTGCATGTAGGCCAAGATTGGCACTCATCTCGCCGTTTCAAGCTCGGATCCATTCAAGCAGCATCATTGGTTTCGTTCCTGTTTCATGTTGGAATTTGAAATACAACAAAATACCTGCACCGGACCGAGCCAACCTGGAGGACCGTTTCGCAGCGTTTGACCCAAGCTTAAGGCCTTATAGAATAACTCAACCGCCAAATTGCACACGAAAGCTGTCTCCTGTCACCAAGCTTCGAGAAGCCTGCATTATCGGAATCGCCCTCGACTCGCGGTGACGTCATATAACTCAGCCACCAAAATACCACACCCTCGGGTCATCATCTCCTGCTTCTCCTGCTTCTCCTTCTCCTGCATTCTTACCTTACGCAAAGGGCCGCGACACTGGCGAATTTTGGCTCCATGATGTGAAGGCATAGTGGCAATAAGAGTTTATAGTTTTGTGAAAGTATATGAACACCATGGATATCTCATTTGTGCAGATTGCTTCTGGACCGACCCGACCCGACCTTCGCACCGAAAGGTTTTCCATTATTCTGGGCAGCGCGCGCGCCGCGCGACGTAAGGGAAAAGGCACGCAAAATCCACATCAGAATACAAGGCACATTAAAGCAGGCCAGCAGAGCTCAACTGGGGTGCTGTAGAGCTCGGGATCTGGCGGTTTGACTCTAAGACTTCAAACAATGACATATGCATGAGGCATTTGTGCGTGGTTGAATCGCACCGCACGGGAGGCGCCGACCATGTTCGAAGCACCTTCATACGGTCGCTACGGTGCGTGCGTATGCGTATGCCAGGGTCGCACCGTTGCAGTGCAAACTGACATGCAAGGGTTCTCCCTTGATATCATTTCAGAAGGCGGTGAGATGCCACCACTTTTTAATCCCAAGCAGGCTCGGGAGCTGCACGGGAGTCAGAATCGCGAGGGGTGACATATCACCCAATCGAAGAATACAATCGAAGCATCACCCCTGAACGTTGAACGTCGAACGTTGAACTGCACGCACGGTCCTTTGTCCGGAGTCGACGTCATCCATTTCAGAGCTTCACTGTCCCCTTTGAGCATATTACATGTTTGCCTCAACGTTAACGTTGATCATGTCAGTCTGCGTCAATGTCAGTCTGCGTCAATGTCAGTGTCTGTTACTAGTGCCTGCCAGTGCGCGCGTGCTGGAAATGCGCATATAGAGCGCAACGTGCTACTTTCGTGTTTCGTAGGAGTATCTTGGGAGTATCTCAGGACGGCTAAGCCCGTCCTCTGCAGGGGCTCTGCTGCACCATGTGTTCTATGTAGAATTCTGTGACGTGTTGTTGAAATGCAGGATCTGGACAGCCGCTTTTATCGTCGTCACGTACCGGCCAGATGATTTGCGCACAGGTGATCTCTCGCTAACGGGTTTGCGGCAGCATACAAGCGGAACGCGCACAGTATACCTGAGCGGCACAAGAAACAGCGAACAATACTGTAACGCCGCGAGTGATGTCGAAGGCCCAGGGACGGCTGTTCGAAGCTGTCACAGTGATTGCGCCTTCGCGGGGCTGTTCTTTGCCAACTGCAGTATTAGTATTTGACTATTTTAGCGGGTCAGCCTTGTGAGTTATGTTTGTTTCGTATTGTAATAATCGCGTGTAGGGCGTGGAGCACAGAGCCATCCCCAGAACAGACAAAGGCAATTGAGGAGTGCACTATCGCACTGGATCATATTGACGCTAGTCAGGTGCGATAAGCTTAAGGCTGCGTTGTGTGTGTATGTACTTGCTGGGACTCCAGAACAATGCATATAATGAAATGAATCCGTATACATTCAGAAGCCTACAGACACCTGCTGACACAGGCTGACACTGACGGGCCCACGGTTTAATATTGATCCACACCTAATCTTACTGCGATCGAGTCCCCGCGACCCGCAAAGAACCGATGCAGGCTGTGTTGTTATGCTGGCGCTGGCGCTGCCGCGAAGGATACGAATCGAAGATATCGATCAACACGCGTTCACCTCGACTGACAGAGCGCGTCAGAGGATTTTCCTGCGCGGTAGCCCCAAATTGGGGGTGGCGGGACTAGGTAGCGCAGAGATAAGCTTCGAATTGATTGAATGACTTGGGCTTTGATTCAAATCTAGATTTGGTTTCTGGGGGCCTGGGGAGCGAATTAGCACAGTGGGATTCGTTCGAGACACAATCTATCCGCCATTTCACCTTCCCGCCTCTTTGCCTTCCATTATAGTTGCTGTAAGATAGAGTAACAATATACTTCGAAGAACAGAAAGTGAAGCAGGGGGAGAAGAATTGTGAAATATGAAGCCGCGGAAGAGGAAGGAGGAGCCAATGCCCAGGCCGGCGGCGCAACCGACTCGGACGGGGTCCCTTCTTAAAAGTCGCACGCGTAGACCCCAAGTGAGCAAGACCTAATTTCAATTATATTGCCAGGTCCCCGTTATTCACTAAACCAAACAGCACCATCGCCCTTTCTCCTTCTCCTCCCTCTCCTCTCCCTCCTTTTTGCCATCCCGCCCATTATCGAGCGGACATTGTTTCTGTTGGAGAACCAATTTTTGAAGCGGTTGATAAGGACTTTTTCTCGATGGACTCCATTGGGAGCACACCAGTCTCTCAGGGCAGTCATAATCAAAGCCAGAGCGCGCCAAGCAGTGGACCGTGAGTGCAGTGTCTTACACAACGACTTACACCAAGCTGATCGACGCTTTGTGGGTCCAGGCAAGTCCGTGCACGAATCACAGTAGTCTGCGGCGAGGTGCGTAACGCCTCGTTTTCGTTTCGCTCTCTTGAATTGGATCCTGACCAATACCTTTGTTTGGGTTTTCTTAGTGCAAGAGGCTGAAACTTAAGTAAGTCGCATTCTAATATGATCGAAGCCGCCCTCCCGCTCGTACCCAATGCCAATTAACCGCCTTGCGCAGATGTGACCGCAAAACCCCTTGTGGCTCATGCCAGAAGCGCGACACCGTCCCGCGCTGCGTCTACTCCGCTGCAGCAGCTGAGAAGGTCGACCTGCACTCGCTGAACAACCGGGTCTCTGCGCTCGAGTCGCAGATGGCCGAGGTCCACAGTGGGCCGCAGCACACCCACTCCAACCAGGACCAGGACCGTGGTCATGACCAGAACCACCCACAAAATCGTAGCCACAGTCATGGCCAGAACCACAATAGTGGATGCAGCAGCGACGACGGCCCCCTCATCGCCCTCGGTCCGAACGGCGTGTCCGTGCTTGTACCCAGCAGCGAGGACGCCACCCAGCTCTGGCTCAACATGCTCAACCTCTCCCCCAACCTCACCACCATCGCAGTTTCCTCTTCCTCTCCCATAAAGTCTGAGCCGTCAGATACCCCAGCGCCGGGATCGAGCATAAGCCACTCGAAACCCCCCGCGCTGCTCGCACCCCACCCCAGCCTGTATTACACCAACTTCCCGCACGCCACCGAGGAGCCGCAGATCAGCCCCGAGCTCGTGCAGCTTTACCTCCCGCCTGCGCCTTCGCGCGCGCGCCTCTGGGCCGCGGCGTGTTCTGTGCTGGCTGCCCACCCAGGCGTGCTGCCGTTCCCAGAGCAGTGGAAGGAACGGGTGGACGCGATGTTCAAATGGGCGGATACGACGGGTGGGAGTGGAGGTGGAGGCGCGGGAGGGGACAAGAGGTCAGAGGCGGCGAGAATTCTCTTGTTCAAGCCGCAGAGCAGCGGGAGCGTGGCGGCGGGGCAGAGGCCGACGGTGAGCTTCTACGCCGCCACCGCTGCTGTCTTCGCCCTCGGTGCCCAGGCGCTGGGTGGGGCGCCCAGCGCGCCGGCTCGCCCGTCGAAGAAATCAGCCGGTGGGCCGAGCAACTCGAAGCGGTCGAAGGCTGCGAACGGCAACGGAAGTCCTGCGCCGGAGCTGAAATTGTCGGTGGACGGCACATCCCCTGCGGCGCTGCTCGCGCTGTCCGAGCAGGCGTCTGACCTCTGCGAGCGCTCTTGTGCGGGCGCGCACGATCTCGACTACGTCACCGCCCTCCAGGTGCGTGCACTGTGTATGCTGTGCGACAACGCGAAGGAACGCGCGGCGAGGGTGCATGGACGGGTGTACTCGCTTGTGGGGCAGATGGTGTGCGTTGCTAGGATGATGGGGCTGGGCCGGGATGCGAGCGAGGGAAGTGGGGGAGAGGCGCGGTGGACCACATGGGAAGAGGAGGTGAGGCGACGGGTATGGTGGGGTGTTTTCTTGTGGGATTTGTGAGTGGTCTCCCTTGATTTAGTAGCATATATGCGCGATGCTGATGTGAGGCAGACACATATCGGACTCCTTAGGCCACCCGCCGCTCATCGCCGACAACACATTTACGACAAGGTTGCCTACTGCCGTCGACGAGGCCGCTTTTGGGCCGAGTTCGTCTGCTGTGCCCGAGCCGAGGGAGGATGATCACGCAGCGGGGTTCTTTCCGGTCAAGATTCGGTGCGTTCTTGTTCTCTCAAACCATCTCTAGTGCTGACAATGCAAACAGACTCGCCAAGCTTGTAAAACGCACAAAGGCGAGCCTCTTCCGCGAAGCCGACGCGGAGCCACTCTCGATCGACGACGCCTTCGCATGCCACACAGACGTGAAGCACTTCCTCGACAACTTGCCACCCGCCTTCCACCTCGATGGCCCCGCAGACATCGCACAGCGCTGCGAGCTCGCCATGACTGCGCAGCGCCTCATTTTACAAATCTACCTCCCCTTCCTTCGTGCACCCCATGCCAACACCGCAGGCCACTCACACGCGACGGTCGAGGCGGTCCAAGCCGCGCACGGGATCGTGCAGGCCTCCCAACAGCTGCACTCCTCCTCTGCGCCAAGTAAGGCCGTTGTGATGGAGGGATACCAGTACGGGCAGGCGCTATTTGGCGCGGCGGTGGTGTGCGCACACGCGGTCACCGGCGACGCAAACGCCATCTGGGCGCGTGAGGGGCTCGCGGATGTAAGGACTGCGCTGGAGCTGCTGCGCGGGATCGGTGGAGGCGAAGCGGTGCGGGTGGTGGAGGTGTTGCTGGCGAAGGTGGAGGCAAGCGTGGCTGGCACCGGTACCGTTGCGGGGCTTAAGAGGAAGAGAGGGGATACGGAGGACGAAGCAATGGAGATGCCTGTTGGTTTCTGTTTGCCATATGCTGGGCCAGGTGTTGCGATTTCTAGCGAGACGAGAGACGAGCCGGATTCGCCCAGGCCGGAGACGCCGTTGGTCGAGGTGCGTCCGAGTCACAGTCCCGGGGTGGACCGCCGCCCTCCAACTGGGGACAAGACCAAGGGGAAGAGCAAAGAGAAGAAGGTGACGCACCCGTCACACGGCGTGCGCAAGCGGTCTGCGGAGGATGGTCCCCCGTACATGCGCGACAAGCTCGAGGGGTCCATCTCTGCCACGGTGTCCTCTACTTCTGTCTCGGAGGTCGAGCTTCGCCTGCCATCGGCAACCCCTGCTCCCGGAAACCAGTTCGCGTACCCGATGTCGGCTGGGCATGAGACGCCGGCCTACGACCAGCCACTCTCGGCTGACCTCATGCCGCCGCCGCCCTCTGAATACCATGTCCCTTTCGTCACCCAGCCGCTGCGCCCCTTCAGCGCAGACCACGGCCCCCACCAGGGCTACTCCCCAGTTCCCATGGACCCGAGCCAGACCAACTTCCAAAATCCTTCCAGCTCACCAGCGTCGTACGACACTGGCTCCAGCGGGCAGTCGCCTTCCAGCGCCGGATTCAACCCCAACGCTGCTCAGGGCTTCATGTCACGTCCCGACCACTACCCCGCCCAAGTCTATCCCCAAAGCTACGAGGTGAACCACCATCAGCCGATCAGCTTGCATGTCGACGGGATGGGCGGCCCTCCGCATGTGCAGTACGAGGACCAGAAGCCGTACAGCGTCGCCCCGCAGTACCAGCCCTACGACCAGAGCCAGAACCGCAGTTGGGATCAGGGCCACGATTCGCAGCAACAGCAACAATTCTGGCCTCAAAATGGATTCTACCAGACATAGCCTGGACGGTCTCCAGCCTCTTCTTTCGCTCTGATTTTTCTTTCTAGGACATTTCGTTACTACTAACCATACTCTCTGTTCGACTAAGGACTACTCTTATATTCGCTTTCATATATCTACTTCATATCTACTTCACATTCATTGTAACCTCTTTACTGAGGGTTTTTCATGATTCTGTTCAACACTCTGATGACCCGTTCACGATATATATATACCCTTCCCCACTCCACTCTCATTCGTCTTCCCGTTCTTTATCATTATTACACTTTACGATAATGACGCTCTTTACATTCTGGATGGACTATTACAATCTGTGCATATGTGTTTTCGTTTCCTGCAATAGGCGGTCATGTACATACATACCACTCTGACAGACCAAAATGATTTGATGCGTCGCTGGGTGTCACTACTGTAAGACGCCGCGCAAAGGCAACCAGTGCAGATAGGACGAGTTCTCTGAAGAAAGTAGCAGAAGAGTAGCTGCTAAATCAGTACTTAGTGGTAGCCAGATGCAATTTGTGACATCGCATATATACCTGGGACATAAGTTGACAGGCATTACGAAAGCCATCCGTTTAATCAAATTCTTCACATCCCGTCACACTCCACATGCCCTGTCCCAGCGTCAGCGAAGCCAATCGGCGGCGGACTGGTAGGTATAGGCACCTTCCATTCAGGCTTCAATGACTTGCGCAAAGGCCCTCTGACGGTCCTCTCGTTGTGGCCAAGCGCCTCAACCAAATTCTTCATTTTTGCCATGGTAGTTCGTTGGTTTAGCTCAGTTGTCCATCGAAGTACAGAAAGATTTGGTGCAAGGGAAGCAAGGTCAAGCTTTTCAATGCAGCTGTCCTGTGTATCGATGCCAGCAGATCAGCATCAACAAATACATGTTGAAAATTGAAGGGGTTCACGATGCATTCGGTATCTCCCAGATATAATTCAAGCTCTTTGATGTGTCGCAGCTGCAAGACAGACCAGAGATCTTCTTTCTGAAGCACAACTTCCGGCATGCGGAGGGTATCCAGTGCGTTGAAAAGTGGGGACCCCAATATCTGTAGCAAAAACAACGCAGTCGCGCACAGCCTGCTATCAATTGCTATGACATGCAGAGATTTAATGGGGGATGAGATGCCCGGAATGAGAGCCTTGATCCAGACGAAGAGCTGATCAAAATGCGCAGGGCAAGAAAGTCCTTGATGGCGAACAACAAGCTCTTTCAGATGTCGGCTACTGCTATTGGTGTTTTTGATTTCCTATGCACGAGAGGTGTTGTTAGGCAAGCTCAGCAGAGGAAATATATACAGAGCCTACGTCATCCATTAAATCCATCAAGTAGTTGTCATAGAATATGTCCAGGTGCGTCAAGTTCGGCATTGTGCGTATTAAATCCAAGAGCTCTGCAGGGCCTAGCAAATGACCACGACCTAATGTAAAGCTTGTCAGATGTGCGGGAAACGAGGCCCACGATATTAGCGTTTCAGGGTCAACTTTGTCTCCTCGCTTGTGAGGGCAGCACGGTAAGCTTCAGAAGCAAAGTATGAATCAATGTATGCTCACATGCAAAGCCAAACTTTTCAATGGCACAATAAAAGTATCTAACCATGAGCTCATTTGCGAGATGACGGTTCGGGATGGCCGACAGAGCTGAACAGAAGACACGTTCTGCAGTCGGCGAAGAGACGGCATGTGATAAGAATATACGGCCATGTCGAGAGATATATGTCGCAATTTATGACATGCTTGTAGCGCGTCGACGGCCATCTCTAAAAATGTGCTTGTGAAGATTCTACTTTGTGACAATGATGCATTGATTTTGTATGATCGCAGGTTCGTCAAGCCACGTATGGATGACTGCCAGGGAGCGCTGGGAGTGCCTATTAGGATTAGAGCAGGGTTAATTTCAAAGCGTTCGAATTTCGGCACTGTGGGATATGTTAGCTTTATAGACAGAGACCTGAGCACATTTGATATTAGCCTTACTAAAGTGCACGACTTCCTGAACGTAGCCTTTCAATTGCGGAGCTTCATCCAATTGGCGTAATACATCATAGTTTATGGTCTTGGATATTGTTGAGATCGATGCTATTTTTCAACCAGGAGTAGCGGTAATTACCTGGCTATTGTTATCCTTCAAGGTGATTGTTCGAAACAGCCAGGGTCTCGCGATCTCGCGCATAGCATGACTGGCGAGGGTACACGCGGAAAGGGTCAATTTTTCTGAGAATTGCATCACCAGCGAGACAGTTTCGAAGGGTAGACCGTGAGGAGTACACATCTCAGCCATAGCGGAAACTTAGAGCAGAAAAGAGTGACAACGTTCAGGTTTAGCTTGAATAACTCCGAGTCTCCGAGTCAACTGGTAACGTAAACGTCAGCGCTTAGCGCTTAACCTTCAGTCACGGTCGCGACTTGGGCTCTCACTTGGGCCATCCACCAACCAGCACCAACCCAATCATTCTTGATCGGACTACTCATGCAGTAGGTGCGAACCGAATGAATTTATGATTCCATTGGTACAGCAGAAACGACAAGTGCTCTTGATCTGGGGTTGCCAAATCGGAACGTCGAACTCAAACGCGGAATGACTCTCTTGCGGCGACTGATCTTAAACCACATAGGAGTGCCCACGCTTGCGTTGCTGAAAAGGATAGAGAAAAAACGAAGACAGAACAGCTAGCAGGGTCTATAGTCAAGGGTTTGCTGAAGTGAGTGATTAACACATTGTGACGGCCACTCACAGTCCAGAAAGCTCAAGATCAGGAAATCGAAAGGTCTTCCGAACTTTGACCTTGCTACACTCAGTCGCCTCGGGATGTTCTAGGACCGCCCGGCGATCGCAACATGAACATTCAGCTTCACACGACGCTTTGCTAGCAGGTGCTGGTATGTGATACGCATCTGTGAGATATCTGCGTCAACATTATCCAGGTCTTGCTGCAAATCTCGTAGTGTCTCTGGGCGACATCCATCTGGACGATTGAGATAGGAAGGACATTACTCGAGAATAGCTCATAAACAGGGATCATCGATGGGATAGGTTTCCTTCACTATTGTGTCACCACAATCAAAGCAGTAAATGTCTGTGCTCAGGCTGGATCGTCGTGTGGAGAATGTCTGTGAGGGACTAGATCTGTGATGTGTGGGTACGACTCCATGCGGGTGGGTGAACTTTGAAGCAGACTCACAATGCGAATATGAGTGTTTCAATGGGAGAGCAAAACCAGTTGCTGATATTGAGAGATGCGTTTTATATCTGTTGGAACGGCATCACGCCCCGTGTATAAGGGTGTATGTCATTTACAGATGACCGATGCCCAAGGACCAACATTCACTGATTCGGAGTAAATACGGAAGTTGAGTCGAGAATAGCGTGGTGGAAATGTCCGATAAACATTGGCATCTTCTCAATAAATCATTGCAGCGAAGCAGGGGTGCAACTTGAACTTGAAGCTTGAAGATGGCAAAATTTGTCAAAATTTCGAACATGGCAGAGGCACCCATGGCGTGGGAAAATTTGGCTTGTCCAGCGCGCGCCAAGGGCCGGTTGTGCTTGCACGCGTCGAGCTCGCCCCAGTCATGTCTGACTCAGAATCTCCGACTCCGGCCCCTAGACGATCTCAGCGAGATAAGAAGACGCTCAAACCGTTCACAAGTGGTGAGTCCACCAAAAATTCAAGGCGTTCAGGTCATTGACGGTCCCGTAGTTGACTCAAACAACAAACGGAAACGCGCGACAGACGATGAGGCGGATCAGTCAGGCATAGAGGATAGAGAGTCCAATCCGGATCCGGATCAGGATCATGACGAGGACGAGAACGAGGAGGATGAGGAGGACTTCGAAGCTCCTAAACCGAAGCCAAAGGCAGCTCGCAAGTCCAAGGTAGCATCGGCGGGTCCTTCAGCAGTCAAGAAGCCACGCACAACCAAGAACGCGGGGCCTAAGCCTCCCAAAACTACTCGCCGCAAACCGAAGAAAGCAAAAGCTGGAGATGACGCGTTTGACGCCAGTAAAATCACAAAGGAGACGAAGATCACCGCGGACAATCCACTTTTCAGTTCGTGCTTCCCATTATCTGGCCGCGTTTCCAGCTAAACATCTGTCATCAGATGCCACCATGAACCCTTCTGCAGCGCTGCAGTCGACTGCAGAGGACTTTCTTGAATCACTCACACAAAGTCCTGGGGCCGCACAAGCTGAACTTATCAACTGTATCCTTCGAGCTTGTGGTTGTAACGACTCTGTGGATGCAGATGAAGTGATGGATTATGATGGTGTGGTGGATACCCTTGACACATTCACCGAAAGTCTGAAGCAGGTATGTTGGTCGAACCCTTACTTTGTCCTTGTTTGCTAAAGTGACGCAACTAAGGAAAACTCGCCTATATACCCTCTAACCTCGAAACTTGCTGTTTTCAAGAAATTTCGCAAGTCAATATCTGAGTTTATCGAGCGCATCATCGCATCTTCTGCGGAACTCGGATCTCTCTATAGCTCAGATATGATGGCCACATTACAGACTTGGGTCATCGCTATGTCTTCTTCGAACATTCGAAGCTTCCGACACACGGCGACAGTTGTTGCTCTAGAGGTGGAGACTGCGTTATGCGATGTCGCTGCTGCTGTAGAGAAGGAAGCTGAGATCGTAGGCAGGCAGCGTGAAGGTGAGAGAAAACGCAAAGCCAGCGGCAAGGGGAGTGGAAAGGAGAAGGAATTTGATAAGAAGGCGGCGGAAGTCAGAGAGAGGAGGACAAAACTCGCAGAGTTCATCAAGGAATTTGTCGATGGGTTTGTATATCTCATTTGCGCTGCCAGGCTACAATTCTCACCGTTGAGTACAGCGTTTTCGTTCACCGCTATCGTGACCTTGACCCAAACATCCGTGCCGAATGTGTCCGCGCAATGGGCTCTTGGTTCAAGAAATATCCTGCTCATTTCCTCGACGGGTCTTACCTACGTTATGTTGGCTGGGTTCTCTCAGATGCCAGTACCCAAGTTCGTCTGGAGGCCGTCAAATCCCTGTCAAACGTGTATCGCCAAGGAGACTTTTTGAGCTCGCTCAATCATTTCACAGAGCGCTTCAAGCCCCGGTTGATCGAAATGGCCACTGGCGATACCGAGCTGGCCGTGCGCGTTGCCGTTATACAAGTCCTTGGCGCTATTGATGAGCACTCCCTGCTGGAAGAAGATGAGCGGGAGAAGCTATGCTTGCTCATATTCGATGAAGAGGTCAAGGTTCGCAAGGCCGTCAGTCAGTTTGTCAAAGGTGTCTGGGAGGAAAGTGTCGAGACGCGGTTGTTGGGCAAGAAATCCACTGAAAAGGATAAGGAGCGCGCTGGTGTGAAGGGGCTGGCGACTTTATTGGTTAAATGGGGGAAGGCTCTCGATAAAGCAGAATCCGACGACGAAGTGGTGGATAACCAAAGCTTGAGCTCTGGAGAAGGCAGTTCGCGGCCGCAAAAGCACTCACAGGTCATTTCTTTGATAGGACCTTCACAGAAAGGACGCACTGCTCTGGCCGTCGATGCGCTATGGAGCGAAGTCGATGCCGTCAGCGATTGGAACTCGCTCCTTGATATTTTGCTGCTGGATCATTCGGCTGTTAGTGATGAGGGGACAAGCAGTGGCCGGAGCCGTGGAGGTCGTACGAAGCAGCCAGTCGAGGAATCCGCCGTGAACGATATCTGGCGGCTGGAGGAGGAGGAAGAGTCGTTATTGCTTGAGACACTTATTGCTGCTCTGTCTCGAGCAAGGGCAGAAGCTACAGGCGCGAAGAAGGTACGTCCCGAGTTGCCTATTGCTACGCATTGGCATATTGAATCTATTTTCAGGGTGAAGACGAAACTATAATATCTGACATGACTCGTGCGCTCATCAAAGGCCTTCCTCGACTATTTGTTAAATATCAAACGGACGACATCAGGATCGCCCACGTTCTACTGATCCCTACACTAATGAATCTTGATATGTATCTGGAAATGCGGATGATGACCGTGCGTTTCTACCCTTTTCTCCCTAATCGGTGTGGCTCTCTGACAGGTCTTGTAGGCCTACGCCAGTCTTTGGGACGACGTCACAAAACAGTTCCTTTCCCACTCATCCCTGACTGTATTGAAACACTCTGTAGTGGCTATTTGCCACTTTTTGTCAGCAACAAGTCTGGTGAACACCAACAGCACCAAGATCTTGGAGGTTGAAGAAGAATTGTCATCGTCGCTGCGAGATGCCGTGGCTGGGAGAGAAGAAATCGAAGTAGCTTCGTTTACAGAAGACGAGGTTCTATCTCTGTCTGCAATTTGTGCTCGTCTAGCAACGCTCGCGGGGACGAGGGATATGACCGCATGGACGGAGGAAGATGAGGGTGGCAAGCAAAGTAATGCTTGGGATATTATGATGGCGCTGGTGGAAAGAGGCCGGCTTGGCTACAGGGAGGAAGAGCAGGTCAGTTGCCAATATATGTCCGCGACCGCGTAATTCTGACCACCTACGACTTTTAGATGATTGAACAGGCTTTGAATGTGGTTAATTTGCACGTCATCTGGAAGGCTCGCGGATTGACTGCTGCAGTTGAGCCCTCTGCTGACGAGATTCAACAACGTGATTCGTTGAAAGAGCAGCGTGATTCCTTGGTGGAGAAGCTGGTTGAATATGCCGTTGGCACGCAATCTAATACTGCGGAAGGTGTAAAGCGTGCTGTGAGTTGATCTGACACTTCATCTGCGCTGATCATCCAGCTTACATTTGCCAGGCATTTCAAATACTCATGAATTTGCATGTCCTATTTTGCCCTACAGAGACCGTTGACCCCGACGGCGCGACGTTCCCTGTGGCATCCGTGCCGCTCATTTTGGATGATGAAATCCAGTATCGATGTGCGGGCTTCATACAAGCAGAAATCGAGCGATATGCCGAAGAATTGAATGAACTCAAACCTCGACCAGCAAAAGCCAGCGATGACGAGAATAGTGCATCTGAAGATGATGACGCATCCCCAGTGAAGCCCGCCAAGAGCAAAGTCAAGACAACCAGGAAGGAAGACGCCATAGGTAAAGCCGGGTTTTAACAATTACTATCGTCTTTTGCTAAATGGTGCGCGCTCAGACTTCAGCAAGCCCTCTCGGTCCCATCTTGAGAGAGAGTACATATTCGTTGGTGTCATATCTACTTTCCTCCGTGCCATCAGGGCCGGTGCCATCAATGTGCGACATGGCGCTGTCCTTCTGGCTCATTATGGCCGGCTAGGCTGGACCTTTGATGAGTGCTCAAAGGTCATGGTGGACGTATTGCGTGAGGAAGGGATGTACAATCAAAATCCTGACACCCTGGTGGCCGTTATATCTCAAGCTATCAGCGAGGTACGTCTTGGACCATGAACTCTCCTTCGCATGCACTAACGGGTTCACAGGCTTTCACGCTTGTCCTTGACAGTTACGTTGCTGATGAAACAAACACTGTTGCGCTTGCAAAACTCCTGGCGTCATCTTTTTCTATTCGAGGCGCCCAGCTCTCAATCGTCCGGCGGATCGAGAGCCAATACATTGTGCAGGTGCACACTACATTGCTTACATGGATCGGGAAGCGCCTTGCAGCTTATGAAAAGAATAACAACAAACGATCTCGCAAAACTGCTATCCTCTTTTTCAAAGCTTTGACCCCGTTGCTGACCCCCTTGGACAGCCGAGAGGCGCTAAAAATGTAAGCACCTACCAGCATTGCTCCAGGCACAGTGTTTAACCAGAGTGATCACCCAATAGAAAAGCACACATGGATCAAGTCTTGGCATCAGCCAAAGTCGAGGTTCTGGCTACTTCAAAACAATGGGAGCCACAACGAGCCTACGAGAAGAAACTTGGCAACGCCATGTCTAAGGACAAGGGTAAGCACTCTTCTTTATTGCCACTGAACAACTATTGACCACTTCTATGCAGTACCCAAAACAAAAGGCCGCAAAGGAAAAGCTTCAAAAGATGCAGCGGCAGCCAGCAGTGAGGAGGACGAAGAAAGCGAAATTGAGGATCTCCTGGAAGATCCCTCGAAAGCGGCACCACCTTCTCGGCCTAAGCCGCGAGCCGTTTACCGTCCGGCTCCTCCTGAGGATTCAGAAACTCAGACGGACATGGAGGATGAGGTAGTGCTGGAACCAACTAATGCGACGCCGAAGTCCCGACCACGCCCAAAGGCGACCTACAAAACGCCAAAGTCTTCCAGCATATCTCCAGAAAAGGTGTCCCGACCCGCCGCGAATGGTACGCCGAGGCCCAAAACCCCAGGGAAGAGAAGCAGAGCGGTTGAAGAGGAGCGTTCTGCCTCGGATGAAGAGGACTCACCGGCCGAGACCAAGGCCACCCCCATCCATGTGCGGAAACGGGTTCGTCACTGATTTGTCTCCTGTCATGTAATGCCTTTTTATTATTGCTATCCTTTCTATTGCTTTTTTGTACACAACGCACAGGCCACGCTGTGCCTCTTCTCATGTAATGGCAATCCATTTGATCGTTATCCAGCATTGGTGCTATTATAGATAATAATAATATGGTAGAACATTATGCTAGATATTAATGGTCAAACATGACCGCGGCGAGCATTACGTCGCTCTGGGAAATCGAGTCAGCCTTGAACAATCGGAAGGTGATGACATTACTCACGTCGTCAGTGATATCAGAAAGTTTTGTCCAATATTGTTGGGCGTAGATGATGTACGAAATATGGGTATGGTTGGTTCTGATGCGCGTCGCGCGTTGGGTGTCCTTAAGCTGGAGAGTGACTGTGACCGGGACCGGGGCCGATACCTTGGAGACTCTGGCATGGGGATTCCAAGCATTTCATACAACTCGCCTTGTAGTTTCGCCATCACGGCTCTCGCCTCTGAAGGCGAAAAATCTGTTTGATAGTTGAGTTCGAAGTCATTGGAAGCAGCAGAGATACACACCCATAGAGCTACGACTAGGAAAGTCGGCCATCGCCGCACCAAGCTGGCTCGATTGTGGCTTTCGTGGAACCGGCGGCATAACAGCCACGGAATACACAGAACCACTGGCCCTGTGCCCGTTACTGCCGTTTGAAGACCGATGGCTCCTACGCAAGCTGTGTCGAAGACCTCCCTTTGACGCCATGATGCTAGATTTGCGGACCGCCAGAACATGGCTGGAGCGTCGGCTACTGGGTATTTTGAGTGGCCCGGACGTCCCACAGTGCTCATCCCCATCGTGCTCATCCCCACCGTATCGATCAAATAGATCGTCGTATTCATGTGCCACATCTTCGGCTTCTTTCCATGCTTCGTCACGTTCATCTTCAAGAGCGATGATGTCCTGCCTTAACCTGGTGTTTTCAGCCATCTGTCTGAGAAAACTAGTGTTCAGCTTTCTGAGGGCCACGGCCAAAGCGCTAGCGGAATGGACTTCTGTGAGACTTCTGAGCTGCGCTATCTGCTGGGTGACGCTGTGCAGTTCGTCTGCAAGATTATCCAAGGTTGTTGAAACCTCCGTGAGCTCTGCGACCATGCGCAGAGCCGACTTCGAATCTATAACACCCTCGATTTGAGTAGCAAGTGCAGACAACAAAGACCAGCGAGTTCGTGTGGCTGCTTTGTACCGTAGTTTGATGTCCATCTTCTGCATATCCAAGTGATGCAACTCGACTGGTATTTCGGAGTCTAGCGTCTCCGACTGCAATAGTCGAACTGAAGAGACCGCTGCAGTTTGTTTAATAGCGCGGGAAACAATAGCCTGTAATTGTTGCGACGTGAATGTCCACGTAGCTGCCTCCATTGTATACCCGCGATGCTTGGGTGCCGGCGTTGAAAATTTGGGCGCTGGCGCCCTGGCGAGAGTTTTGCGCCAACTGGACGAGCTTCCGGTCCCTCCATTCTTAGAACTACCTCCCGGCGATGAGGTAGAACCATTGCGAGTTCGGGTGACATTTCCAGAGCCAGATCGATGACGGTCCGGGGGTGTGCCCATAGCACTGGGCGTGAGGGGCTGAGTTAATGAGGGCTTGCGAGGGCCTATCGGCAACGGAGGCCGGCTTCTTGAGGTTCGGTTGTCCATCTGGGAGCGATTCTGAGAAGACAGCTGACTCGACGATGATAGGCGGGAGTGGCCCATCTTGTGGACAGAAGGTTCGCCCCCCTGCTGTCTGGGTCCCCGCTGAGGTTGAGGCGCGCTTTTTTGTCCGGTTATAATGGTGTCGTATGGGGGAGGTTCGACAGTAAGATTGCGTTTGGATGGGCGCCTTGGGACAGCCTGATGAGCAGCAGATGATGTTGGAGGCAGACGTTCCGGACCGGGTGTGGGTGCCACGGCCTGGGAAGTGGACTGCATAGTTGGTACGACCTCGGCATTTGATGGTCCACGGCGATGGACAGGCGCAAATGCGCTTTGTCCCGATGCCGTAGTAGGGGCGGATGATGACGAATTCGAAGGAGATGATGATTGGGGGGAAACAACGGCGCGCATGGTGGGTAAAATTCCGGGTACAGGAGAGGGCGATGCAGGTTCTGATGTTTGGCCCACCTCTGAGGCGTTTGACCCTGAGGAGAAATCCGACAGAGAATATGGTGGAGTAACTCCGAGGGGTGCAGGTGTGTTGATAGGTGCGGGTGTGGCCACAACCGGTCTCCCGATGTCTTCGTTGGTTGAAGGCGGCGTGTGTGAGGGTATTGGAGAAGGTGATGAGGAAGGTAGTGATTGGAAGTTAGGTGAAGCCGGTGATGATGTAGCGGATTCTTTAGCTTCAGCCACCGGGTTCAACCTTGGGTTAATGAGTGTTGGCTTGTCTCCAGACACGCTGATGGCTCTGGAAAGTAATAATTTATGTGCTAGTGGCGCCTGATGAGCACCAGATAGCGAGCTTGCTCTGCGTACTGAAGCGGGTTGCGTCAAGTCCGAAGCGGCGGATTGTAACGGCGTGGTGGGATGTGCATGAGAGCCATCAATCGAGCCTGTCCACAGAGGGCTGAAGGCGTTCGGAGTCACAGGGAATGTTTGATGCTCAGAGCGAGCGGGTGGTGAGTGCCCATGAGAGGAGTTGTCTTCAGCATTCACAGTGATGTAATGTGACATCTCTGCGGAATTGCGCACAACCGCTATGGGGGCTGGCGTGCTTCCAGAGCGCTGTCTCGCGAACCGCGGCGGAGAAAGAGGCGCCAATTTTCCGTCGAAGGGATCTGGAGAGCCTGGATTCTCATCGGGGCCATCAACAAACCGAGGGCTCATTGGGTTTACGGGTATGGATGATGGCACGGATGAATTGCGTGCACCGATCGTCGAATTGCGGTACGTGGAGCCAGGAGTAAAGGGACTATGAGGAACGAGAAGCGACCCTCGTTTCCCCATTGGAAGGAGTCTGAGTTTACTGTTCTCTTGCGCAGGTTTTGCACGTTGGACCCAATCGGCACGGGCCGTCACTGTAGTGAGTAGGTGAGCACATGTTTCCCCAAGCAGGATGATATCACGCACTTTTGCCTGCCGAGTTCGTGTGGAGGGTGATCTGGCTGCTCTCCCGCGCCCTGTTTGGTCGCGGGGGTGTTGTTGAGTGATGGGGAGATGGTTTGGCTGCGCCAGTGTTGGACTCTGGCATATTCGGGGATGCACTGGACCAGTTGCTCTCCCCCGAAGCTGTGAGCATGTAGCCTTCTATGACGTTTGTGATGCTCATTGCCTGTGGAGAATTGGGATGTAGCGATGGGTCAGAGTATGAACGTCTGTGAGACTTGCGGGGTTGCAATAGAGACCTGCGATCTGGGACTTCGTCTTCGGAGAGAGGTACATCTGAGTCTTCATATGCAAGTCTGATCTTGTCATATGATGGCGCCTGACTTGAACCACTCATGGCCCTCGAGCGGTCGGCATCTAATTTATCCTCCATATTTGCATTAGGTATAGACGATGCTACTGCCAGGTCGCCCTGGAGTTGAGACGACGCGGCTGAAGTTGGCTGGGCTGCTGGGCCGTGAATAGCAGGGGTAGTGGACGACCTTATTAAAGAGGGTATTATTCCTGGAGCAGATTTTCCGCTACGAGAGGTCTCGTGGGTGGACTTGTGACGCTTCGTCCCACCTGAGTTCTCGGTGGTGGAAAGAGCCTTTGGCAGCGGAGGCACGGGAGGTATGTCTGAGGCATTAGGCGTGAGAACGATGTCCCCGCCGCTAATCCTCTTGTCTCTCCAGAAGGGTGAGTTGAGGAAAGGGTGCTCCCCACGAGGGAGTGTAGCAGAATCAACGCGTCCTCCACTACGGCCGCTTTGAGGGCCGGAGTGTGGAATGTCGTGCGAGAGAACGAATGAGTTGCCAATGAGGGCGCGCGCCAGTGTCGTACCAGAAATCGCTGATGCGCCAAGAGACTGAGGCGATCGGCCCTGACTCTGATGGGGACTAGTGGCTGATTTGGCTGATTTGGCGTGTCCAGATCGACGTGATTTGGATTGGGGGATGGGTATAGGTGCATTTGGGATTTGCAGTGGAGTGGTCACTGGTTTGCGGGAGCCTGAAGGCTTTCCCAGCTAGTGAGAGAGTCATGTCAGTTCGCTCCTGCTCCTGAAATGGGGATGTGCAGTTAAACTTACATTGAACCTGCGCAAGTCCTCACTGCTCGGGGTATCCACAAAACTTGTCGCCTATAAGCCGCTTAACGTTAGTCCAATATATATGCCGTATTTGACCCTCGACGTACCTCGATAGCGTCCTCCGAGGGGAAATTGGCCCTTTCCTTGCCTTTCGCACTCCCGCCGCTCACAGTCCCTCGTGGGCTTCCAGTGATGCTCCCACTGCCATTCGACACATGGAACGTACTCGGGGCCAAGGCCCCTGCCATACGAAGTGTCTCATGCGTGAACCAGTCGGTCAAGGGGATGTCCACCTCCAGCTGTGGTGACATAGCATGGTTTCGTCGATCATCAAATTCGGAGTCGAAGGATCGCGCATACTGCGACTCTTCCTCGTGTAAGGATGGCGTATGGCTTCTACTGTGAAGCGGCCCAAAAGAGTCCTCATGCACGAGTGCTGGCGAGTGAAAGGAGTCGGGGGAATGGGGCGGGGGTATTTCTGGCAGAGCTTTGGGATTGGGAATGGGGTTCTGCAGTTGCTGGGTCTTCCGCTTCGCATACTTGGTTCCCCGGTAGATGAATTGCTGGAACATAGCAGCCATGGCGTCAGCGAAACCCTTCAGGCTCCAAAATTAAATGATCCCAGAATATCCACAGCAGGAATCGAGTGTAAGATAAAGTCGGGCTGTGTGGAGGACAAGTCTGGAGACATATATCGGGATCTCCACATCACGGGCGGAGGCGTATCATTTCTGTGGCTTTGGTTGCGCGGGCCCTGTGTTCATTTGATGGCCCAACGTTCAACACACACACCGCACGAGACCGCGCGTCTGACTCTTTCTCCTTCCGTGCACTTCTGCTCTGCTGTTGGAAATCAGGCTATGCAGGGCTATCCTTTTATTCTCCTCTGAAGATTCTACTTAGTAGGCCCAGCGGCGGACACGAAATACTAGGACTCCGTGACTGATCAGAGATGTGTGGTGGAGTTCAGTCAGGGCAGTAGCCATGCAGTTTACGCAACCGCGGACAATGTTAATGCGCATTTTGATCATTCCATCTCTCTTTGACTTGTATCGCCTAAGTATTCAGCTACGCGTCGCAATGGCGAGCCGAAAAACTCCACATATGCACTACTGGTATCTGGCAACTGAAATGCAGGCAACAACCATGGGAGAAGGCTCAGACCGAAGCTCTCTCAGCTCTCTCAGCTACTGAATAGCCCTAGCTACGGGATCCTGTCTACGACTGTACCAGTGACAGCCAATGTCAGATCGGCATCGCGATATTGGCACTGGCAGTATACGTCGGCAAGACCGACATGCTTCCTCTGATTCTACTGTCTACATGCTACATGCGTCGCTGCGGCGAAAAGAACTTATGTGCGTGACAGCTGAGCGTGTTTACAGCAGGTTCGCGGGAGGATTCTCATTTCTTGGTTCACGGGTTCACGGTTCACGAGTTCGCGGTGAGTCCCTGGCAACAGTATTATGAGGTATTATGTCAGAAGCCCGGGAACTTTGATCGTGTACTCCGAGCCCTGCGCCACCAGCTTTCGCTCGCAATCCAACTCCTTCAATTTTTGCCCGATTAATTTGTTTTGACTTCTCAGATAGAAGGATTATAGTCTCAAAATTTGACACTGCGACGCTCTGGGTGAAGAGGCCCCTCAGTGAAGACCCAAATCATTTGGCCTCTGGGAAAGGAAATCCGCGATCAAATGCACAGCCGCGCAAGAGAGCGTGAACTGGTGAACCGTGAACCCGTGAACCCGTGAACTGAGAAATGAGAATCCCTATTTTCAGGGAAGATTTGCTATGAGCTCTGTCTCATCACGTTACTGCGAACTCCAGCAAGCGCGACATCTGTCAATTCACGAATGTTTCAGTACTTTTCCCCCATCTCCCGCGGATAAAGGTCTCCCTTGGATAAAGGATCCTACGCGAACAGGGATGAACACGCTTCTCAGAACTATTTAGCTGCAGCTCTGTGAAACATGGCTGCCGACAACATTTGAACGCAATGCCACCGGTAAGTCTTCCCACAAAGCGGCATGCCATTCATACAGAAGTTAGATATTTGCGCAAACTGACAACGTGAAATACAGGAAGCTCACCTCGATGCCACCATAGCGTCCACAGAAATCGTCCCCAATGGCAGCCTCAAATGGCGAGCCGGGGACATTCTGACACCCCTAGTACGCGTATAAATAAATAGCCTGGGCTCAATGCGGGGGAGACATTGGTCACGCCGCAAATCTTCGGTTTTAACCACAGACATCCGAATGACCTGGCCCAAAGGATGATAATTGTGCCCTCGAGGTTCTGAGGTTCTCGAACGATGCTCCAATCCAAAGCGTAAGCACAGCCTTCGACCTTCGAATCGATCATTTTTCTCAGAAGGCCTTCTCAGGGTTCCCCTGGGTTCCCTCGGGCATAACAACGGTACCAAACTTTGATGGTTCCGTCGAAGAGGAATCTATGACGTACTATTGACCACAGAGCACAACGTCCGCCGAGACTGAAACCTGTGCAGATCGACCCGCCGATGAGACCTTCTTTTAAATTTGCCACCGGCTTCCTAGAGCTACATACAAGGTCATGTGGACATTCTTACGTGCATACAGCCACAAGCTGGCCAGTGCCACCGCAACCCAGAACGACTTCACGGCTGGTCCGCACCGGGCTGCATTGGAAAACACTAGCCCATACTGTCCTGAATCCTGATCTACCTAGATATTTTCAACAATACCTCTGCTCGAGCTCCAATACTCGCGCAACCGCGTCGCGTAAAGTTATGCGCGGTCTGCTATCAAGAAGGTCCGGTTGGCTGCATGTATTTCAAGCTCGGGATCTGCGTACATATGTTATTATATATGAACACGGTCAGGTCATGCCACGCATGCTACCATTTCACGATAAAGAAGGGTCTACGACTCCAGGACTCGACTCTCTTGCGGCCCCACCTCAGCCGTCAAAACTCCCTTGCCGCGCGCATCCTCGACCGCCGACCGTTTGCATTACACTGCCACTTTTTTTTATTAAAATTAAACATATGACCCAATTCACTTGCGACCCCATACCATTCCTCAAAACCTTTCCTGCCAGTGCTATTCTGTCAAGAATTTGTGCTAACCAGAACCGCTCTACATGCAAGCTGCCAATCAGCTGTATTCGAGTTGTGTGGTCACCGTCCCCGCCCTTTCTATCGGCTATTAAATCCCCCTGACGCGCAATTCTCCAGCCCAAAACAATATGCATCCTGCGTGAACGGCTCTAGAATTTGTCCGTGCAGTCAACTGCCATTCATGCTTTATCAGCACAGTCTAAGTACAACCGGTGAGCTGTGGCGGATGTGGCTATGGGGCCGGCCAGCTCGGTTTGTGCCTACTTCAAGGGTTAAATAACTGCGGTTTGCTCTGGGTTATTGCATAGTATGGCATACTGTATGCATGGCTAATTACAAGTTTGACTGTAATGGCCAATCACGGCGCCCTGCATTCCAATTCATTACCGATATTTATTATTCGTAACTGGGCTGGACTCGGACTCAGGGAAGACTGAAGTTCAATCGCGGGCACCCCAGCCCTCCCCAGCTGCTAGTATATCTTCCCTGTAACGCCAATGCCGAGGTTTAATAAACCCAAGCCTTTGGAGAGTCATTCCGTTTGCCCCCCGAGCCGCGAACCTCCGCTGCGCATACTAATACTATCGCTGGGCCACCTTTTGATGGTTTCATTGTGCATGCTCAGTTCTCCACCCAGTCGCCTCGAGTCTTTTTGAGAAATTTCTTTACGTATATACGAAACTTTCTATCTACTCAGAGTTTTGCCAAAGGGCCTGAGAGAGCAACCCAAGGCAATATAGCAGTTTTGCAGTGCCGTAATAAAGGTCAGCGAGACCTGGAGCACATGTTACTGTAGGGATCTACTTTGAGTGCTTGGTGATGATCCGGGTGCAGGATGTTTTGCGCTGCGACGGGAGCAAGTGACGTCTCGCCACATTTCCGTGACCCGTCAAGGTGGTCATCTCACTTCAACATCCACTGGGCCGTTTGTCTTGAATAAAAAATGTAGACCTGTGCAAACAGTAATATAAATGAGAATCCGCGAAAGACCGAAGCAATAGGATGGCGTGTAGAGCTGTGTAAAATCGACGAAGATCGCCGAAGCGAAAACCGTCAAAAGGTGGTACGGTGACAGTATACCGCTATGATCATATGATACACACTGGTACACAACCCCGAAATCTGTACGCAGCACAGGCAGCGGTTTCGCGGTCCTCACTCCCGAATCCCGATCTTCGAGTTCTCCGTGACCCGTCCCTACCTACGCGGAGCACCCACGCACGGATCTGTACTTACATACTGACCGACACTGACCGGCACTGACCAACAGCACCAACCTCCACTGACAGTTGACAGCCGCTTTTCTTCACTGATAGCGGATCACACGTCGCAGGCGGGCTGTCTTGTCTCTCCGATCTTGCCTCTACCACAACCACAAACGTGGAGCGTCGCTGCTCCAGGGCCACAGTCCACAGATCGGCGCTAGGAATTAGGCCTGTGTGTGTGCGCGCGTGTGTGCTGATCATGTATGTATCATGCCAATCATGCGCGCCTCCTGTTCGCTGGCTCCTGCTCCCTGGCTCGAAGCTGCCCCAATCACCGTGCGGAGCTCATGCACACCCGTCAAAAAGTCGCACGCGTGCAGATCTTCAATAGCACTCGCTTTGCATTCGTCCACCCGCTTTGCTGCGTCCCATGGATCTGTGCTCCAGGCACCCTTGCAAATTGTAATGTCTCTCCGGAACATATCAGACACTGGTGCTGCTTATTATGGCGTGGCCCTTCTTTTTATGGCAGCTCTCTACTCCATCTAACTCTGCAACATGGCGAATCGCGAATAACACGCACATCGCCAACTGGCAACACATCGCACATTCGCCGCTACCCCAGATTGATATTGTATCGTATCGTTGCCATTGATCCTTATGGTGGCGCTGAATCAAGTAGGCGAGCTAGTGTTGACTAGGTCCTGGACTAAGCTTAATGACGAGCAGATTAAGCTCAAGGTACACCAAAGATGTATGATCACCGGCCAGCGACCAGCGTCTAGTCTAGACAGTAGTGGACTAGTATTATCATGCACGTCTTCTGAAGTTGGCTTTCCTGGTGAGGTAATGAGCACTGAGCAGGCGTGCCAATGTGCCATGAGTTGTGCCATAATCTATTGATTTGGGCTGCCCGCAGCGCACTTCCCCCACTTCCCCGCCTTTCCAATCCAAGTCGTGGCTCGTGGTCACCGACTATGCATCGGTCGTAGGGTGCCCCAGTATATCGATGCGAGAAGAAGATGTCATTACCTGTACAAATGCAGCAGCGAGCGGTGAGCACTGGCCTCTATTCTAATTCCATGCGCTCAAACATTAATATTCTAGCACATGCCTGGGTTGTCTTGGTTAGCACGCTCAGATTGCAGTTGAGTAGATCTTGATCGAAAATGAAAACAGAGGCTGGGATCATGATTCAGATCAGATTATTGGATATTCTGGATTCTGGATACGATAAGATTCATGATGTGGCGGGACACTCTCGCAAATATCCTAGCGATTCAGAAACAATCTAAGATAATGGCAAGATGCAAAACATAGCAAAGGCTAGCAATGCGGCGATTGTCTCGGGCCTCTCGGCGCTGCGGGGCGGGTGCACATGCGCTCCTGAGGATTGCCACGCATATACGTATGAGGCGTACCTGCAACGTTCCTGGCTACCTCGCGGGCGAAACACAAAACAAAGACTTTCTAGATTCCAGCCAGTTCCCAGATATGTTTTTTTCTTGCATGGCGGAGATTGCCGCGGTGCCGCGGTGCATGTGCTCAGGACCAACGCCGACGCGTACTATGACCTACGAAAACAAAAAGAAACTCGCAAAAGAAAGATCCAAGGACCAAGCTACATTCAAAACCTGTGCTCAGGTACATAATTGACTCGCGAGTCGCGGGGCGCTGCAAGTTCGAGGAATGATCGATGGATATCGGTATTCAATTCTTAAATCTCCCCCAAATCTCAAAGTCTAAAGTTTCGAAGCTTCATACACCTGGAAAAATTGCAATTTAAAGATATCAGAACTCGTCATGATCTTGGTGTAGGGCGGAGATTGGCACTGCGCCGCGGTAGGTGCATGTGCTCAGGACCGACCACGACGCGTGATTCGCGCTGGAAGGAAGCTCATCATCTTGAGAGGGACGAACATTCACGCGGCTCCCTACGAGATTGCTGATCGTGGTAATAACATGTGTCGACGACAAACGAATTTATTACATCCGCTTGTTATTTGCATAGAAGTTGGAACTTTTATAATGATAACTGATAGCCACTATAGCAACTACTAGCAGCAATATTAATATCAATAGCAATTGATCAGTGTGTACCCAGCCCCTCGGGCCGCAGGTCTCAGCTGTTGTGCCGGTTCAAAGTGGGGGCAGCAATACAATAATGATGACTTGGTGAGAGGATATCGAAGCCGCTTGGCCATAAGCTGATGCGTGCGATACTCGCTGGAGACCGCTGGAGACTTCCACCGCGGCCTGCGGCAAGAAATGTTGGAGCTTTCGAGAAATGCATCAGCTCAAACGGCGTCGAACCTTAACGCCACCCGGTGGGGGACAGCATAAATTTGGTATGGATAATGTGCGGTCAACTGAGATTATGGATAATTTACCCCCGCGATGACCCTTGCAGGGTGTTGGCTGCGTGGCACAGTAGGCTCCCCGCTGCTGCCTCGATGCTTGCCTCGTGCTACGAATGTTCAAATTGGATGAAGGTGAATCCCGTTTAGTAGCGTTTAGTGGTAATAGTATGCCTCCGTGTCGCTATGGTAGCAAATACGATATTGACAACGGATCAGCGCGCAGGCTTATATAAGTAAATTACGGTTCGAGGCCCACCCAAGTGCCATGCCGGCAATACTCATATAGCGAGAGAGAGTCCAATCCCGTCGCGTAAATACCCCCCAAAAATATTCCGCCCTTTCGTTTGCAGCCTTCTTCATCGCCCCGACTTACTACCCGCTGGCCTGTCTTTTACTCTGATCATCTTATTTTGGTTACCGGCGCAGCGTAAGGCCTGTCTATAAATCGCAATAGGAGGTAACCTATTCCGATTTCATTTCGAATTCATTCCAATCACGTCAGTTCACATTCAATTGTCTCTCTTTACTTCTGTCCTCAACGTCCTCTCTTTCTCTTTCTCTGTTTATTTGTCGACAGCACACAACACAGTCCTTCCCTGCTAGTCCGTATGTCTGGAATACCCCCGCCGACGCGACGGCGCGCGAAAACAGGCGGCCTATCTGACTTCTTCGGGTCGGGCAGCTCCCGCCAGACCCCCAAGCACCCTCAAGCACCAACGGACCCACCCTCTGCCCCCCCTCCGATGCCCCCCGTCCCTTCTATGCATTTGAATTCGCAGCCCGAGTCCAGCTCATCGTCAATCAAAGGCAAAAAATCCAGCATCCCATTTTGGAAGAAGAAAGACGCGCCGCCGTCTAGCATCCCCTCCCCCGCGTCTATCCTCAAGCGCAAATCCACAACGAGACTACCTACATCGCCCCCCCTGATGCCACCCCCCCTTCCGCCCCGGTCATCCGCGACCTACGGGAACGCGTCTGGGTGAGTACCTTCCCCTTCTCACTTTCCCGCTGTCTGCGCGTCCCAGCATGTTCCGATCTATTTTTCTTTGCGAGCTCCACCTCTCTCTCACGAGCTTGCGAACCTCACCTTTCTTCGCGCGACCCTCTTACTTTCTACGCGTTCCGAGACTATGCTCTCGTAGCGGCGATCAACGTTTACGGCATGTCCTAGAGGGGCAGTTTGGTTCCGATGGCGTTCAGAAATTTCTGATTTGCCGTTGGCGCTTGGGGCGATCACCGGAAGTGTTGGCGGAAGGCGCCGTGGTGCCGGCTGGCTGTCTCACCCGTGCACTTTGAACTTCTTTGACGTGCAGGCGTTCGCAGCGCCGCATTGGGATGCGCGTCGCTTTTCGCCGTTTGCGGGCGCTTGCAAACCTGCGCTGCTGTGAAAATGCTTTTGTTCTGCATCGCGATCCGTGTCCGTTCTCAGCTGGGTTCAGGCCCAGGGCCGCTGATCGAAATGCATGACCTTCCATCGCATCGCGGGACATTGCGAATTTGTGACGTTGTTCCTGCTTCATGCTTCGTGTCCGGATTCCAGCTCGGTTCAGGGTCGCTAGGAATGCCGCATATGACTAGAACCTGTCTAATGTCCTGATCTCATGGCACTCTGACCATGATTGCTTTTCGTATAATCTTACCCGGCCTGACTGGCAGCAGCCCGTTCGATATATGACACATACCCCATTCCCGGTCCTGTTTCCCGCCATACATGGAATTCGAACAGATTACTAACAACCCTTTGACCCTTCCTTTCTAGGCCTTCCTCTTTGAATTCCTCTGCAGGGCGAACCTCATTCCAGACGCAGGCCTCGCCCCGCGAAGCCACATTTCCTTCCATCCCCGCTGTCCCTCGGCACAGCACCGCATC
Source organism: Athelia psychrophila (assembly GCA_001630335.1). Lineage (NCBI taxonomy): Eukaryota > Fungi > Basidiomycota > Agaricomycetes > Atheliales > Atheliaceae > Athelia > Athelia psychrophila. The sequence goes on along the minus strand of KV417492.1, from coordinate 318,401 downwards.
TACCTCCACCTCACCCGCGTCGCGCCCGCCCCCGCTCACCATATCCCCAGCAGCATCGACCCTATCGTCCAAGTTCGCCGCGCACTTCACCCCCTCCAAGGCTCCTAAAAATGCAAACGCACATGTCGCACATAACCCAAATACCAATGTCGCGAATGCCAATATCGCAATCGCAACCAAGCGCGAACGGGAACGGGAACGGGCAGGAGTGGAGAGGGAGCGCGGGCTGAGCACGAGCATCCACGCCCCCTCCTACATCCATGGGATTTCGCCGCCGCATAGCCCGAAGACCGCGCAGGGGCAGGGACAGTCGCCGCGGACGTCGCACTCTCCGCGCGGGAGCTCAATACCGACGTCTGCGGGCGGGATGTCTTCTATTCCGTCGCCCACTGGGTCCGCGTTCAAGTTTCCTAGATCCAAGCCCACCGAAGTAGGACCGCCGCCGAGTCTTAGTGCCAGACCCAGTCACGGCCACGCACATACACATGCACAATCACACGCATTACCAACACCACCCCCCTCCGCATCCACCCCAGCGCCGCCCCCTTTAGCACCAACCCCAGCATCGGCATCGATAGCACTGAACCTGAACCCCCCACCACTGATGGCACCGCGCCTGACCATCCCACCGCAGACCATCCCACCGCACACTCGCCCGCCCTCCCCCGCGCGCTCAAGCACAAGCACCACGCGCCCGACGTTCACCGCTCCCAACGCTCCCACCAATTATTCACCCACCTCTCCCACCGCCACCCGCAGTGATAATCCCGCTTCTAACACGTCTCACATGACTTCAGCCCCCACGCCGCTACTGTCGATATCGCCGCCGGAGGAGCTGTTCAAGGACGAAGGGGACGACTTTGAATTCTGCACGCCACGGACGGCGCCTACGCCGCCCGGTACCTCGCCTACGTTACCGGCGGTGCACACGCCCAAGGAGCTGAGGCAGAGAAGAGGGACGGGGACGGGAGCGACAACGCCGGGGTCGATGAAGGAGAGGGAGGTGAAGGAGGTGGCGGGCAGGGAGGCGGTGGCGGGGTATTTCGATGTCTCACCCGCCCCTGCACAGATGTTGGGGTTCGCGACCCCGAGTCCGCCGTCAAGCCCCTGGGTGCAGTTCTCGCATCCACCGGGGTTGGGCGAGTACTCGCAGCACCAGCAGTCGGGTAAGGGGAAGGGAAAGGCCAAGACGGACGAGTTTGGGGCCTTGGTGGCCCCAAGCACGAGCACGCACACAAAGAAGTCGGCGCGGAAACACTCCATCTCTGTTGTGAGAGCGCTTGAGAACGCGCTGGGGACGTCGCTCGCGGTGGATCTCGAGTCGTCCGATGATGATTCAGGCGGGGTGGGGAGCGATAGCGATGATACTATCCCGAGCCACGACGTGCCCCCCTCTTCCACATCGATGAGTGTGGGGAGCTTGGGGGTGGAAGGGTTCAAACCTCCGAGCAGAAGGAGCTCGCTCGTCATGCTGGAGCAATATCAGCAGCAACAGCAGGCGGCGTCATCGACGCTGAGTGTGAGTCGGACACCTTCTTCGTCGTCCATGCGGGTGTCGCCCACGAAGGCAAAGGTGAGCCCGTCCTCCCACCGCTCGCAGGTTGGTCCGCCGCCATCCACGCCGCTCCCGTCCACGCCCGGCGCCTCCACCCCGCCCGCCAAGGACTTCACCTCAAGCCCAGCGTCGCACCAGATGGCAATGGGCATGGGCTCGCTCGCGATAAATCCCAGCGTGGTCGGCTTCCGGCGTCAGAGTGCATTATCGCCTATGCATCGCGACGCCGCGACGCCGCGGCCGAGGGCACAGACGATTGGGGTGTCGTCTACACCGGATGTGAAGGCGCCGAGTGCGATGTCGACGGCGTCACGCTCGCTGAACTCGAGCAATGATTCGTCGCGGAGGCACTCGCGCGGGCGCATCGAGGATCTAATGCTAGCTGCCGCTCAGAATTCGCCCCCGCCGAAAGAGAAGCGGAAGATGACTTACGAGGAGATGGAGATCGTGCTCGCTGACTGCCAGGACCGCTACAAGGCGCTGACTGCGTACTTGGAGACGGTCACAGACAAGCTGGAGCGCGAGAAGGCGCTTCAAGCGGACGAGATCGAAGGCCTGCGTCATACGGCGGACGAGCTGCAGCGGGAGGCAGAGAAATGGAAGCACGAGGCGAAGATGCGGTCCACGGAGGCGAAGAAGCGGGAGCTGGAGATCGGCGGGCTGAAGTGGCTCATTATGCACCCCATCCCACCGTCGGGTAGAGAGGAGAAGGAATTGGAGTATGATGATGACGCCTCGACAGACGTGGGATCTAGGTCTGCTACACCGATTTTCGTATTTTCGAATGACAGCGGGGTCATCAGCCAGAGCAGGGCGGCACAGGCTCTAAGGAAGCGCTCCACAACGATTTCTGATTTCAGGCCCAGCCCACCGCCGATGCGCAAGCCCAAGAGCCCAAGCCTGCTTTCATATTCTTCAAACCACAGCAGCGTCATAGGCTTTGGGCTGGGCATCGACTACACTGTCCCTGACTTGCCGTATACCAACTACCTCCCCGACTCCTCCCTGTCAACCTCCTCGTCCGCCTCTTCGTCCACCACTTCGCTGGGTACGCCCTCGCTGACAGCCAGCAACACCGTCTCGTCCGGGCTCTCCGCGATCCCCGAGTCGCCACCGTCTTCTTCAGATGATCACTCGGACCTGAGTGCACAGACACATGTAGACCATGGGCAGGAGGAGAAGCGGTCGTCGCGTGTCACGCGCCAGACTTCGGGATCATCGCTCGCGTCGTCGTCGGCATCGGCGTCGACGGCTGCTTCAGCCTCTGTCGCCTATGCCAGCAATTTGAAAACTGGACGCGGGCCTTCTATTGAACAAGTGCTAGATGCCACGCCGCCTACTATGGAGGAGGTGATGGAAAAGTTACGGCCTTTCGGAAACTCATGATACACTCCAGTAAGCCGCATCGTTGAGCCTATCTCTCTGCAACGCGCTGACGAGAGGTTGACAGCTTATTACACTATTCTCTAAATATTCCACAGAACCAACCGCTCTTTTTTTTATCTTATGGAGCGTATATTCATACACGTCTCTTCTACCACATTATCAATCATTATCATAACTCATACTTTTTCAAGCAACCATTGGACCGTCATTTCGTGTATCGGATCACATCATATCTTATTCTTCCTTCCTTCATTAGCAGCATTCCATATTGCTTTGCCCCACACTCATTTCCCCAACCTGTGATATTATGTCCCCCTTTCCATTGTTACACTTAAATACTGTAAATACCCTTCGCAAACCTGCACTGTAACTCTAATGCATTCAGCCATTTTCGCTCACCTCGTTCTCCCATCTCCACTTTGAGGCGATTCATTTGGACAGCGGCAAAATACAACGCGACACGTAGAACGTGCAGCTAAGTATCCTGTGTGGTTTGGTGAATCATACGCAACCATGGCTACGATGGTCACTGGTCAAAAGATTGAATGATATTAATTGAGATTGAGGTGTATTGTTTTATATAAATATGATTGGTTAGGACCTATCCGCCTTAGGTGCTGGACTATATAATGGGGCTATGATTCTTGTTGAAAAAATGCCAGAATTCACGAACGTGGCTCTCATATTAAGATCTCGCAGATTGAGTTTTCTGTCGTGTCTGAGCTCGTCAGTACTGTCAATTTCGAGCTTGTTGTCAGTTTCGACCTTTCTGTCGAAATCAGCAAGAATGTTGATAGCAAACCTGAGTGCCGCGGAGGTTCCATACAAGCGTCTCTGATCCTGCATAATCAGTTTCAATTCCCAGTCACACAGAGAGGGAATGTGTCTGAGGAACGGCCTCCAGGGTGTGGGATCGTGTTTGCGCTGCACAAATGCAGATGCAATGATGCGCACAGCCATGTCGTAGTAGGCGCTCTCCTCGGCCATCTGCTCTTTCCCTCCCCTCACAATTTTCCCCACAAGGTCAGGAATAGGAATGCGGAGAAAATGATACGACTGGCCCTTGAGCGGGTCCGCATTGCTCGCGACATTGGTGAGATGGACAGTCTCTAGGCGTACCAACGAAATGTGCTGCAAACACCGGACAAGATTGTAGAGCTCATCCTGCGAGGCAATGGCACTTAGTAGGGCGCGCAGCGGATGGTACAGGTCCCACGGCGGCAATGCCAGACGCCCCATAAATTGGGACACCTTGGATGCTTTCGTCGGTGAAGAGTGCAGCAGGCGAGCTCCATCAAGCAGAATGGGCAGCGAGATGCCGCGCGGGTGAAGGTAGCACAGGACCTTCAGAAGTTCGGCGGCTTGTGGGCGGTCGGACGCCAGTCTGGAGAACTGCGCCTGCACCATGTTTTCGAACGTGGTGTAATCGTAGCCGGTAAGCCTCGTGTCCCAACGTGAGAGCTGCGATCGTACTTTTAGTCAGCAATCTGGCATGTGGAAATAACAAAGCAAGCATACCACCGTTCCTCGGCCTTCCTGTAGTAGGCGAGTCAGGCACCTCAGATTGCCTTGGTGGTATCTGGCGAATGAGGCTGCTTGGTGAATGGGAATCGGCAAGCGATCCAGACGTTCGACTATCGATCTCGCCTCCTCCAGAAATTCAGCACCGTCCTCAACTGTTGCCTTCTTCAACAGCAGTTGTACTGCATCATCCAGATCCAGAGGTCCGACCTCCAAGACGGTACCGTGGCCCTCGTCAGCCAACGCATTAGCCACCGCCTCCGACTGCGACACAAAGAGTATGTCCCCTGCCATGCTCTTGCGCGGGAGATGCGTTCGCAGATAATTCACCGAATCCAGCACAGCGCTGTCTACAATAAGGAGCCACACAATGTCGGAGTGCGCGTCCTCTAGCCAGCGTCGGGCCTCGTGGGCCTCTGTGCTCTTTGCACACACATAGTCAGACGGCTGCACGAGGCGCAGCATGTGTGCCAGCCCTTTACGAATGTGTCCAGTGCTTGCCGCGGATATATGGAAGACGTGCGAGTAGCGTCTCTGCGTATATGCGCACTCTGCATACTGCAGAGCCAGTTGGCTCTTTCCAATGCCGGCGGCACCACAAAGTGCGTACTGCACCGGACGGTTGACCTCGCGTGGAAAGTCAAATGCGCAATGTATCTGCAGTAGCTCGTTGGTGCGACCGACGAAATGGCGGGTGATGGCGCCGGTTGGCGCGTGGTTGGCACGATCAGGGGGGTAGGTTACTGTAGGGGCATTGTTGACGGTAATGTTGTAGTGGACGTCGCCTGCAACGTTGATAATGTTGCCTCTGTTGTAGTTGGCATGGAATGAAGGTCCTGGGGTTCCATAAAGAGATCTAGGCAGTGGAGGGGAGATGTGCGATTCGGAGGCGGTGAAGTACGCTGTTGACAGAGACTCGAAGGAGACATTGGATTGCATGGCTCACGCGAGCTGGTCGCGGTGACTGCGATACAACTAAGATAAAGCGCTGGTGCTAGCCGGTGGCTGCTTCCAAGGCGTTTCAGCAAGGCCCGGAAGCTCCCCCATATCAAATACGCAACAATCCGGACAAGCATATGGGGGAGCTTCTGGGGTCCTGTTTCAGCTCATTTGGCAGTATGCTGGCAATGCCGCCGTTGCAGACCACTGCGGCAGACTGCGGCCCATATACTCTGCAGATTGACTGCGGGGTATCTGTTTCACCAAGATAGATCAAGGCTGACAGGGCGGCATTCACATACATGCAATCGGTGCCTAAGTTTCACTTGCGAGGATTTCTCCATCGAGTAGATTGAGGGTCAGGGGCTTTCTATCAGAAACACTCTTGTTCTCAATCGAAGTGTCCTATCGACCTATAGCGCATTTGTCACATTATGTGTGTTTGCAGAAAATCCCCGCATCAATTGACAGACCTTGATGTAATGCACTATCCGAGCCTGTTTCTGTCTATGAACGGCTTCATAGTGTGTTTTGCAGTGTTGTCCTTTAATCCAATATGCGATTTTACGATCCCGCGCCCAGTGGTCTTCCGATCCCGTATGAGGGGGCGGAGTTGGATAGTGGCGGAAAGTAAAGCGATGCTGTTTGAGACATTGTTGGTTAAGAATGATAACTGTGGTGGTGGTGGTTTCAAGCAAAGAGTCTATAATTCAATCGCCGATCGCCGAAACCCATATCCGCTACATTCTTGCAACCCTCATCATATCCGAAAAGTATTTTCCAATTCAGAACCACCCCAGCTTGCAGGCCGTGGGTTCATTTTGATTTAGCGAGGCCGTGTTCGCGTGCCCCTGGGTATGTATCGTATGTCTTTCGCCTCAACTCGGTCAGCCATTTCACCACCTCCATCCGATTCGACATTGTCGTCAGTCATCTGCTCAATCTCCGATGACGAATCCCGTCTTTCAACCTTCTTACTTTTTGGTGCTGTGTTCGGACTTTGAGCCCTCGAACCCTTCTTGCTTTTCATCTTCTTGGCTAAGTCTTTGACCTTCTTTTGGTCCTGCGTGATTCTGTTCCATTCCGGGAAGCGCTCATAATTTTGGCGCTGAAACTCCTCGTCGTACCCGACGGGCTTAAGAATCGCGACACCAAGGAACTGTAGAGCAACAGTGAGATACTGTAAGTGTCAAACATGAGTGGAGATTTTGCAAACCTCGTCACCTCTGTCAAAGGCCTTGCGTATATCTTCGGCAGTGGCTTTCGTCTCCCCTGAGTCTTCGGCCATCTCTTGTGGAGTCGGCTCTCGTCCCAGTTGCTTGCGGAGGTATACACGAATTCTGACGGTCCTGCCCCAAGCTTGTTCGATAACTGCCCTCGACCATGCACTTTTGAGCTGACAATAATATTAGATGTCAACCAATTCATGTTTCATGGGACTTTGAAAGGGGAAGAGAGGCGGAGGCGGCGAGAAAGAAGAAGGAAGAATACCTTTGGGTCCTGAGATAACCACTCCTGTTGTGTGAGCGGGGGTCCTCGTAAATATAGACATTGACCGATATACAACCATAAAGCGGGCTGTTGGGGAAGTTTGACAATGAGGCGATACTCTGTCGGGTCTTCGTCACCATCAATATTATGCAGATCATCAAGCCCGTTTGCCTCAAAGATCAAGCCTGCCGCTCCAGCAATTAACGGAAGAGCCTTGTGAGAAATGTGAGCACAATGCACGACATTGATTGACGATCATGTTCGGTACTCACCGGGTTGTATTCAATACTTGGATACATGAAGTCACGATACTGGTGCTCCTTGGCTTTATCTTTCCCAATATTAGGACAGGTCGACACACGGCCGCCCCCCCATGTATCAGAGAAGAAAGCATGTGGCGCGGCTAGGCACTCAACCTGGCCAGGAAGCTTAATATCCAAGTCACGTTGGCTTTGCGGTCCCAGAACATCTAGGCGTCGACATATTGTAGCGAGGTCAATGTTCGGAAGAATTTTCAATTTCTTGATCTTGGGCTTTCCGGACTGCGTGTGTGGTTGTGTGAGCCAATGAGATAATGACGACGGAAAGCAATGACTCACTTCGGCGAGTCCTTTCACGTCAGACTCCTCTAGCTGCTCCCGCTTTCGTTTCTTCTCCAACAATGCAAGACTAGGCACCTCTATGTAGTCTATCACCAGTCGTCGCGAGACTCCGTGTTCGAGTTTGACTTTCAAAGTCGGCAACCCCAGCCCAAGAGCACTTGTCCGAGTCGGTCCCGGTTGCACCATTGGAATTTGAACCTCTTTCGGTTCGTCTTTCACAGCATGCATGAGTAGTTGGAGTCGAGAATAAGGGAGTGGTTGATGGATGACCTGAGTCGCGACACCTCGTTAGTGGTCACGCTCAAGTCACGGTCGCCGTGGACAACCAACTTGAAGTGCTTAAGGATAAGCGCCGGATGACGTAATATTGATCCGTGTGGATGTTCAAATTTTATGTGGAAAGTTCATCAATCCTCGTTCTGTTCATGTACTTAGTTGTCCTAATCAGGAGGGATCCTGGGAGAGTACTACTGTATGAGCATAGCCACAGTTAGGTACGGTCCACATTCATCGAAAGGCAGTGGGTAGCTCCGTGTTTCGCAGTTGCTGTGGATGCTTGCAGTGATATAGTATGTAACGGGCCGCGGCACACCATCGCGATTATACTTAAATGGCGGCAAGGCTTTCGACGTCCCTAACATATCTTTCTCATGCACTCATCCTTGCCAAACATCTTCATTAAGGAACAAGCAAACCAGTCCTCCAAGTATATTTTCCTGGCACAGTTTGTGGTGAGTGCTTGCTATTTCATTTCCTGCAGACGATCCCCCCATGCATCCCTACTAGTGGTACACTTATGACTGGCTGCTGTCCATATCGGAGGAGTATGAGGTCACTAATGGACTGAGTTGGTCTATCGCGATCTATTTCATGTCACGGTACGCGCCTTGCGGCTCTGCTCTTCATCCTAAAAACTTTGGCCAATCACAAATCCCAGTGTCAGCGCATTGGGACAAATGTTCTGCCTGATGCTGCTTTGTTGTCAGTTTCTTTCTTATGTATACCAAGTGAATGGGGTGCTAAACACGACCGCAGTGGCGCCGATCGCAAGCTGTGCGCCGCTCTATGCTATGGCTGTCACGTTCACCTGCCTGGCGGGAGTGTCCACTTCATTCCTGTTTTTCATTCGCGTCCGAGTATATCTGGGCTCGAGATCCATAACAGCCACCTTTGGGGCTTTATGGATTGCCACGATAGCACTCAATCTCGTTCAATACAGAATGATTCATACAGGTCAGTTTCACGGCAGTCTCTCTCAGTGATTCCATAGTTAATTCACCACCTATCTAGGGCACACCGCAAGCAGCCGAATATGCGAAATTAGGAACAACTTCGACGACGTCCTTTTTGGCTTGCCGGGCATTGCAAATGCCGTGAACGACACTCTGGTCTTTCTGGCCATCTCGTGCCGTTTGGCGGCGGACGCGGCACACAAAAATAGTTGGCGTGCACGCCTGCAGTCGTTAGCCAAGGGCAAGTCCCTTTACATCGTCTCAAGCGCGCTTATGAGGAGCGGGCAGCTCTACTACTTGTAAGTCCGTTTATTGTAAACAAACAATCCTCCAGGAACTAAATAACGGCGGTCGGTGGGTACAGCGCGACCATCCCGGTGTTCTCCGCCAACGCCGTGCTCATGTACAGCTCCTTGGCTCCTAAGGAGTATCGCAACCTCTGTCACAATCCTGTCTCTGCCTTCGTGAACATCATGGCATGCCGTGTGTTCCGTGGTGTTGCGCTCGAGACGATGCACGCGAACCATTCCTTAACTCGTCCGAGTCCGACCGGTACCGGCATCGCAGCTGCCCTGCAGTTAGCTACCCTGCCCTCGTAGAATCTTTACTCGCCCGCGAGCTCATCACTGCTCGGTAATATGCTTACAAATCGAAGCGCCAACCGACACGAACTACCCGTTATTGGCAACCACTCTGCACTTTCGAGGTTTAAGATGTGGAGCAACCACGAGTTTAGAGCACATTAGCCCCGAATTGTAAGACTCTTGATTCTTGTCTAGCCGTAAAATATGCATGTATACGTATGGGCACCTGTCCAGTCAGAGGTTTGTGGCAGCACTGGAAGTTATTGTATTTGCCACCGTCCAAGGGGAGCGAGGCACGAGGAGACGAGATAGGGCTCGAGAGTTGGCGGGTTTTCCAAGGGCTGAACGCTGTGTGAGCGAGCCTGCTCAACGATACGCAAGACGCTGCCATGCATGAGGTCCAGCTGATATCGTCCTCGTTGCGATTAAGCCCACAAGTAGACCGTGATGATTTGGCCGCAGCAGCCGCCGTTGATTTGAACTGGGCCGATCTAGAAGACGCGATATTCGACCGTCCAGCCCACGATCAGCAGGCCACCGGCAGGAATATCGTAGCCGGCACCATCGACACTGTTTCGACAGATGTATTTTGTCAATCAAGGGTGATGGCAGAACAAAGACGCAAAGACATACGCAATCGATACTCCGGCCGCCCCTTACTCCCCATGCTTCGCCGCGAGGTACACATACATCCGGTCCATCGTGCGCGCATTCGCCTGGCTCGCGCCGCCCATGCCGAGGCCGAGCGCGAGGTAGTGTAGCCCCGCCGCGCCCGGCGACTAGCTGTAGACGCCCTGAAATATGGATGGCATCGTCGTCAGGAACGCTGCGCGCGATGGCCAGTACATCAATATTTCGTTCGAACTGTACAGAAGCCTAAAAGAGAACGCCATGGACACCCGTAGCGCTAGAGGATCGGCTCGCGCGCGAAGAGCGCGAACGAGGCCCGTGGCGAGGACGTGTTTCCAGGTATGGTCCGCGCTCTGGGATGGCGTGTGTATGTACTTGCAATGCGTTGGTAGGCCCTTCTCGGAGTCTGAGTCGAGCTACGCTGTGCAGATCCGGGCAGCTTTGCGTGTAAGTAGGAGCGGGAGGTATGCTGGGATCTGTGGGGTGTTAGTTGGGGTTGATGGTGAAGATGTGGAGGGGACGCGAGACGCGAACAGTCGTGGAGGATATAGCTCGCAAGCTCGCGGAAGAAGATGTAGATAGACCGAAACTCGCCCACATGGAATCCCCGGCACTCACATCCATAAAGGCAGAAGAACCCACAGCAATCGCCCCATCTACGATGCTCGTGCTCCAAAGGCACCACCGCCACGCCGCCCTCTCCGCGATCTACGTGCCGTATAGGGAGGAGAAAGGGCCCCAACAGCGGCGCGAGCGAGGAGATCGTGAGCGTCTGGCCGCGCTGCTCGGGCGCGAACATATCACCAAGGATGCTGCCGCCAATGGAGAGCGGCGTGGAGCCTCTGAGGGAGGCGAGGAGGCGGAAGACGATGAGCTGCTGGGTAGCTTGAGCGAATGAGCAGCCAAGGTTAGGTGCCAGGTCGGCATGTAGCACCGTACCCTGAGTAAGTAATAGCCTCGTCGTCGCTGGTTGACTTGCAGCGCCGGTGCAACGGGGGGCAGCCTAAATGCGAATTTATCGTTAATTTTTCAAGTCGCAGAAGCGCGAGGTTCCTGAATGTATTCCGTTCAACGGTATGGTGGGGCGAGGCAAGGTGCAGGAAAGGCATGATACACAGCAAAATGAAGCCCCTGAAAGCCCCTGAGACAAACTCCAAAATTGCGCCCTTTTCTCCGTCCAATCTAACCTTCGCCGCTTTCGCGTGTCAGGTCATTCACGAGGGTTCCCTATAGCACCTAATTCATCACTTTAATCCAGGGCTAATCTACTCGAATGAGATTGGCGCTAATTAGCCAGCAAAATACGGTGAATTTTTAAAATGACAGGGTGAGATAAAGCTGGCTAGGGTGAAATCAAAACCGTTCAGTCACTTTGAGAGGAACCAACGGCCTAACAGGACAGTGTCCCAGCAGCTGAAATGCGTTCGCTTTTGAAGTAGTATGGACAATTACTGACAATCGTTCGAGAAAGTTCATCTGGCGCACTTGATTTTGCCCCTAATTTATCCTAATTGACCGCCCAAAATCTGCACTCTCTATTTGACGCTGTGGTTCATGGGTAGATAGCCGGGTAAATTAGCCGGGTAATGACCTGGTCCTTATTTCTCCGTGTCTATCGCAACTGCCTGTAAAGTAAAAGCTGTAAAGCTGCTGTATGCTTGCATTTATATCTGGAACGGCACACCATCATGATCATACTTAGATTGTGGCAAGGCTTGTGACACCCACAACACATCTTTCTCGAATCTCATGCACTCATTCTTACCAAACATCTTGGTTGGGGACCAAGCAAACCAGTCCTCCAAGTATATTTTCCTGGCACAATTTGTGGTGAGTGCTTCCTATTTCATTTCCTGCGGACGATCCCCTCATGCATCCCTAGTGGTACACTTACGACTGGCTGCTGTCCATATCGGAGGAGTGCGAGGTTGCTACAAGACTGAGCTGGTCTATCGCGATCTATTTCACGTCACGGTACGCGCCTTGCGGCTCCGCTCTTCATTTTGACAACCTTGGCCAATCACAAATCCCAGTGTCAGTGCGTTGGGCCAAATGCTCTGCCTTATGCTGTTTCGTTGTCAGTTTATTTCTTATTTGTGTATTAAGTGAACGGGGTACTAAACACGACTGCAGTGGTGCCGATTGCAGGCTGTACACCGCTCTATGCGATGGCCGCCACATTCGCCTGCCTGGCGGGAGTGTCCACTTCATTCCTGTTTTTCATTCGCGTCCGAGCAGTATATCTGTGCTCGAGATCCATAACAGTCACCTTCGGGGCTCTATGGATTGCCACGATAGTGTTTAATATCACTCAATACACAACAGTTCACATAGGTCAGTTTCAAGGCAATGTCGCTCATACTCCATAGCTAACTCACCACCCATCCAGAGCACATTGCGGGTAGTCAATCATGCGAAACAATTAATAGCTACGACGGCCATACGGGGTTGCCGAGTATTGGAAATGTTGTTTACGAGTTTCTGGTCTTTCTGCCGAGCATTGGAAATGTCGTGTACGACACTCTGGTCTTTCTGGCCATCTCATACCGTTTAGCGGCGAACATGGCGCCCGGAAATGGCTGGCGTGCACGTCTGCAGCCGTTAGTCAAGGGCAAACACCTTTACATCGTCTCAAGCGCGCTTATGAGGAGCGGGCAGCTCTACTACTTGTAAGTCCATTCATCGTAAACAAACAGTCCTCCAGGAACTAAATGATGGCGGTTGGTGGGCACAGCGCGACCATCCTCGTGATCTCCGCCAACTTTGTGCTCATGTACAGCTCCTTGGTTCCTGTTGATTATCGATTCCTCTGTCTCGGTGCTGTCTCTGTTTTCGTCAACATCATGGCATGCCGCGTGTTCCGCGGTGTTGCGCTCGAGACGATGTACGCGAACGATTCCTTAGCTCGTCCAAGTCCAACCGGCACCGGCATCGCAGCTGCCTTGCAGTTAGCTACCCTGCCCTCGTAGAATCTTTACTTACTCACGGACTCATTTTCTCAATCACTGCTCGATAATTTGCTTGCCAATCGAAGCACTGACCAACACCAACCAGTTATTGGCAACTATTGTTCTGGCAATGTACAAACAAATACATCATAGTTCTAGAATAAATAAAAATGATCCTATCGTTTCTAAACAGCTGTAGGGTTTGTATCAGCATTAGAAATTATTTATATTTGCCACCGTTCGTAGAGAGCGAGGCACGAGGAGGCGAGACAGGCTCGAGAGTTGTTGGTTGAAGGGCTAGACGTTGTGTGAGCGCACAGTGTACAATAATGCGTATATGCAAGAACCTATGGATTGGAAATAACAAATAACAATTCGTGTACTTGCACACATAGCCGCAATCTTCAATTGCAAACCAGCTTCCTCTACAGATTGACGGCGAAACTTAGGCACTGCCCGTTATGACCTCGTACACGCCCCGCTCACCCTCCCCAAACGTCCTCCTCCCCAGGCGCTCGCTCCAGAATCGCATGATGGGCTCCCACTCGTCCTTGGCCCGCGGCATCCCATCTCCACCAAACTTCACCTCGCTTACATCCATGAACCCTTTCTTAAATGCCGCCAGATTATTGGCAGTGAGTGCACTTTCTGGGGAAGAAGGGCGGTGGAAGACCAGCAGCGGTGTCGGGCACAATGCTAGTGCTCCCTGGGAAGGATATGACAGCAGAGGCCCTGAAACAGTCGTCACCGAGCCCAGAGCCAACCCTTTCCCTATCCTCTGGCCTGGACCTTTCCACCACTGTATGGCACTTTCTGATCCCACACTTCCGCCCTGTGCGAATCCAAAGAGATGGATCCGTTCTGGAGGCCATCCACAACCCGAGCTGGGGTCTGTAAGGTGTGCGAGCACGGTTGCTAGGAGATCGAGCGCGATGGTGGGATTGGGTGCGCGGATGACTTCGCCAAGAAGGTCGAAAGACGGGTACCACTGGTAGGAATCCTCATAGAGAAACGGTACCCTGTAACCATAAACGTGGATTGACATGGCACAAATGCGGACGATCACACTCACTGTTCACTTGCACGCAGGGCTAACGTAGCCGTTTGCGGCAGTTTAAGAGATCTGCCCAGTTTTGCGAACGGCACGTGGGTGTCTCCGAGCCCGTGCAGTAGAATGAGCAAGTTTTCGTCCGTGCCATCATCACTGGGCGCGTACGCAAAGGGGACGGGGATCGCAGCCACTTTGGGAGCTGGTTTCTTGCGCGGCAGAGGGTCTGAGCTTCCGGTTGGGTCCCTGGCGCGCAGGTTAATGATGGGAGGCTGCGACATGAGAACCTAGCAGATTGCAAGTGGTAGGATTTTCGATCGTCGAAAGGAAGTAGGACAGGCGCCCAAAGATTCTCCGCCCGAAAACGCTTATTGGCGCTTATTTGCGGCTGTAGGTTGTCCTCATAACCGGCTGCAGCTGTGCTCTCCGGCAACCTCAATGTCCTCCTTCGACCCACCCCCAACGCAGCCTTCGTTCAGATCCATAAACCCGAGGACCCTGTTCCCCATATTGCCCCATCCGAAGAGCTCATTGCAACCACCCGCTCTGCCCTCCCCACCGCGCCCGCCGACTTTCAATGACCAATACGCGCTTTCGACGCACATAGTGCCGGCTGCGTACCCCCGAGTTGCCCCCGATGCGCCACTGCCTCAGGCAATACCGGCCGGGCTGAACAAGGAGGAGAGGAAGCAGTTTTTGGCGGAGCAAACGGACACGCTGGTGCGTGCGCACGAGCGGTTCGAGGAGCTAGGGACGAGCTGTGGAACCGGTGTGCTGTGGATCTGCGTGAATCGTTACTCCTTGAGGGCGGGTCATGGCATTGGTAGGGGGGAGAAGCGGAAGGGGTTGACGCTATTCTTCGCGCATGCCAATGGCTTTCCGAAGGAGGTGTGTGGCGCGTCTTTCAAATTATAGATCCTCGTGGCTGACGATAGACGGCATCTAGATATGGGAGCCATCGCTGCACCACTTGCTCGCCGACTACTCGGGCCCGGAAATCAGTGAGATTTGGACATGGGAAGCTGTTCACCACGGAGACTCGTATCTGCTCAATCAAGCGCAGCTATCTGGTCGCTGTGAGTCCATGCCACGCCATACTCTGCAGGGTTTCCGACGGCTTACATGCAAGTATGCTACAGGTGACTGGATGGACAATGCCCGGGATATCATGAACTTCCTGGTAAACTATCTGCCCACTGCTGCTACACAAGCCGTGCTACCTGTCCATCTCCCGCGCGTGCCCAGCGCCGAGGCCGAAATACGGCAGATGAGCGGGTACGCCGAACGTACCATGGTCGTTGTTGGCCACTCGTATGGAGGCTGTTCATCGTGAGCTCAAGTGTGCTTGACTGCGTCGCCTCGTGCTAAATCACTGATACTGGCTACTGTAGAGCATCAGTCGCGGTGCACTGCCCTGCGCTGTTTTCCTCCCTCGTGCTGGTAGATCCTGTCATCATCCAACATGTGGAGCGCACAGAAAAGTACGAGATCATGTACCGCTTCGTGCAGGGCGCTCTGGGAAGACGGGACGGCTGGTCATCAAAGTGCGTGTCTGATGTTACCCACTGTGCAGCTATGTGATGAGCTGTGAACTGACGCCTTCGCACACAGAGAAGAAGCGCTCCGTCTCTTCGAAGCCAACCCCTTCTTCGCCGCTTGGGATCCGGACGTGCTGCGGTCCTATATCGAGCACGGCTTGACTCCCGATCCCGCAGGGGGCGTGAAGTTGAAGACGCCCGGCATGCAGGAAGCCCTCACATTCGCGTCTGAGACGCGTTTGTCTAATGAAGTGTGGGAGCTGCTGGAGCGCATCGACGACCGGGTCGCGCTGCGGTGGATGATGCCCGGGGACCAAAACGCGCTGAGCCATCCGTACGCAGACCATTCGTTAGCGCGTTTCTCGAGACCCACAGGCTCACATCTATCTGGGCTGATTTCTGCAGGATCGGCAACGAGGACGAGACGAGGGTCAAGGTGTGGCGGCGGCCGGCGAATGCCTCTAATGTGCGAATGCCGGCTGGGCATCTGGTCAGTGATCAGTTGGCTACTGAGTACTTGTATGCCAGAAGGGTGCAAGACTTGAGACTGACATATTACTGACGGGCCTTCCTTTTAGATTCCCCACGAGCGGCCACGGGAGTTTGGTGCGTGATTAGTTTGGTTAATCCGAATCCATCATTCATCTGACGCATTGCCATTCACAGCTATGGATCTACGGGGCTATCTGGAGCGCACATATTTGGGCGACAAGAGAGCCAGGTTATAGTAGAAATGTTCGTTGTGTATCTGTGTAGTGTCCGGTACTGTAGCGGGCAAGTATAGAGCGTGGTACGGTAATTGTAGCGCCCGCCTCATCAAACGGATTGGTTTCATTGTTTTCAACATATACATCCCGCTTTCTTTGCGCTCTACGATTCTAGCTTTCGGTTCAGGAATCAGAGATGTACGCACTGCAGTGGACACTGGACGCATCCAGTGCAACATATAACTACCCAACGACTCAAGCGAATCTCTTGCGAGCATCCAGTCTCCTTCCTTATTCAGTATTGTCAATACTAGTCGTGATCATCCCTTAGAGACAAGGGTCTTTGGAAAACCGAAAGCCATACCAGTTGTACTGCGTTTCCTTGGCGTTTCTTCGACGTTTCCTCGCCTAATCACCCGTAATTCTTGGTGTGTCAAAGACTGTCCTAGGTCATTCGCAGGAACACTTTGGTCCATTCCCCACCCGCGAGTAGCCTATGCAGCAGGCTACGAGCGCTTGAGGATGGCAAGGAGTTCACTAATTTCTCAGAGCCAAGTGGCGATTATAGGGTGGCCCTATAACTGCGCTAGTCTCGCGATTAGATAGATCGCTTCACCAACCTCCTCCCACTACCACAATCAACCTCCAACTTCATTCGTCGATATACATCATGTCCAGCTGGTACCCAGGCGATTCCGATGAGGCCGAGGCCTACCATGCAATTAACCAGATGCCCACCTACGAACAGCTCGTCCAAGAGCTCCTTGTGCTCGCAGC
Source organism: Athelia psychrophila (assembly GCA_001630335.1). Classification (NCBI taxonomy): domain Eukaryota; kingdom Fungi; phylum Basidiomycota; class Agaricomycetes; order Atheliales; family Atheliaceae; genus Athelia; species Athelia psychrophila. Next base: position 301,443 of record KV417492.1, on the reverse strand, counting down.
CTCCTTCGTTGTGCTTGTCCATAACCATAACCATTATGTACGCAATGCACTAATGTCGAGATAATAGGCCGCTCATCAGTACGAGAAGCATGGCAAGGCCGCCAATTACGCCGCGGCTTCTGAGTTACTTGCCGGCTTCATTGGCACATTCATCGACATGATGGTCGAGACGAAGGGCGTGCGTAACTACATGGCTCATGGCTCATACCTATACCCCACACTGAAAAGCTCTTGATAGTCAAAGTACATCGACAAAGGGAGTGTGAAGCGCGACGCGAGGGCCCAGACGGAGGCGAAGCTTATTGAGATGGGCGAGTTCCCCGACGAGTAACGCACATGGTCGCGATATGCATTGTATCGCCAAATCGAAATCGTGCAGCAGTTGTGCATGCAATGAACGAAGCTAGAGACATCGATATCTGCAGGATCGGCGACGAGGACGAGACGCAAGGTGTAAAGTCGAACTTTTCAACTCCTTCATAATCCAAACGCCACCGAAACTAGAGTATCATCCTGCTTTCTTCCTGCTTTCTTCCCGCTCTACATGCCACGCACTGCAGGGCGCATTGGACGCGTCCAGTGCACAAACAGCTACTTGACGACTAAAAGCGAATCTCTTGCGAACAGTGACTCCGGCCTCCTCCCTTGTTCAGTATTGCCAGTCTCACCCCTCAGAGACGAAGGTCTTTGAAAACAGAAAACTATGCCAGCTGTGCTGCGTTCTGCCGTGTTTCATCGCCTAACCACCCGTAATCGATCCTTGGATGTGTGCAAGACTGTCCTTGGTCATTCACACGAACACTTTGGTCCAGCCCTCTCTACCCGCAAGTAGCCTGTCAGCAGACCATGATCGCTTGACAAGGAGTTGCTCAGAGTCAAGTGGCGATTATTCTGGGGTGGCCATTGGGTGGCCAATGGCCATGGCCGGGCGGCCCAAGCCGAGAGGAATGAATTCCTATAAGAACTAGTAGTACGCTGATATCACGATTAGATGGATCACTTCACCAACCCCCTCCCACTACCACACCCAGCCCTCTTCATCGCTATACATCATGTCCGTCTGGTACTCAGACGATACCCGCGAGGCTCAGGCCTACAGACGACTTACCAGCGTATCCAGTGAGCAGCTTACTGAAGACGACATTGCGGGTGGCGCCTGCTTCGACGTGCGTGTCCGTGACCGTTGTCATTACACGATGTACTGACATCAAGATGATAGGCCGCGGAGAAGTATGAGCAGCATAGCACGCCCGCCAATATCCACGCGGCTGCTGAGTTACTTGGCGGTCTCATTGATGAATGCATCGACCACTTGGTTAAAGTGAAGGGCGTGAGTAACCATGTTTTCATACATATACCCCAAACTGACAGGGTTCTTGATAGTTGCACTGGATCAACAAAGATTTTGCAAAGACCCAGGCGAGGTTAAGGATTATGGAGAGGCTTGAGCAGAGTGGCCAGTTCTCGTAAAGCGCATGGTTGCAATATGCATTTATATCACCAAATCGAAATCGTGTAGCAGGAGCAGTAGTATCGTTTTGTGCATGCGATGGACGCAGTTAGAGACATCGATATCTGCAGGATCGGCAACAAGGACGAGACGCCAGGTGTGCACTGGTGGCGGTTGGCCATACTATCATAGGCGGCGGCCGACGGAATGCATCAAAGTTCCTGACGTGCGGCTGCCGGCTGTCAGTTGGCCAGTATTTGGATACATGCGTGGTACTGACCAGCGGCTGCAGGAGTTTGTTGCGTGATTACATAGTATTAGTCTTGGCTCTGACAGTGACGCGTCCGCAGCTCGGAATCACGAAGCTATCTTGTGCAGCGATATGGGAGCGAAAAGAGAGCCAAGTGGTAGCAAATAGAAGTGTCTGTGTCGTGTATTTCTGTCAGAGGTGTCAGGGCAAATATACGCGAGCACAAGGCTCGCAAAGGCTGGTCTATTGAGGCTGGGCATGTGGTCAGTTGGATACTTGGATGGCTGAAACTGACCGGATTGCTTAGTGACTAATTTCCACTACGAGCGGCCGCGGGAGTTTGACGCGTGATTAGACGCCTTTCTGACGTGTCCGCAGCGAGCTATCTGGAGCACACACATGGGGGCGACGAGAGAGCCAAGTTGCAGTACTTGGGAGTGCTTGTCGTGTATTTATGTTGGAGGTGTCAGGGCAAAGATGCGCGAGCACGCGGCTCGCGACCAGGGGGACTAAGTGTCTATTGAGGCCTCATGCCGCTAACGTGTTGTAATTTTATAGCCGAAGGCGCTTAGCGCAGGACAGCCTTCTCGCTCCTCCCACCCAAGCTTGTACCGTTCCGCCCTGCCTGTGTATAAGCTATTTACGACCTTACGCCCCTGCTGTATGATCAACCCCTACCACCACCCGCCGCCCCTCCGCATTCCCAAAACGGCCCACACATCACATGCACGAGCGCTGGCGGTCCTCCTGCTATCGCTAGCCCCCACCGCGGCCAACGCCTCGCCGTTCCAGCACCTCGAGCAGCGCGCCGACAGCAACAGCAACACCGAGAGCGTCAAGATATGGGTGCCCATCATCGTAGTGGTGGTCGTGGTCGTGCTGGCGGGGTGCCTGTTCTGGTGGAGGAAGTCCTTGGCGAGCGGGTTCATCAACATGGGCGAGAGCGCCGCTATAGCGGCGGGCGTTGGCGGCACCCGTGCGCCTGGCACGCGCGAGGTGACCGCGGACCAGCTGGCGGGCCGCAGCGGGCAGACGACTGCCCCGGCCACTGGCGTGGCGACGGCGCGCAGGCAACGGCGGAACAGACGCACACCCAGCCAGATATCCACGCATTCCCTGCCGCTCTATAACAAGGATCCGGGCGATCAGGAGCTCGTCATCTACCGGTGAGCACTAGTACTATCCACTATCTCTCTCCGCTGGGGGTGATACATTGTCTGACCTTATCGCAGCGGCCAAGACCCGGAGGACGAATCAGATATACCGGTCACGGTGGTCATGCCCCCGCTGGATGAAGGTGTAGAGGGTGGCCACTCGAGAAACGCCTCGCGCACGTCGATATACGGCCAGCTCCCCGACTCCCCGCAAAACCAGTCCCTCATGCAGGGCGACGAATCGCTCGCTACCAACGCCTCCACCATCGACGCCTCCACCCAGCACCTCCTGCCCCCCATCGCTGCCATTCGCGGCAGCTTCGACACCATCGAGGGCTCGGAGGAGAGCGTGTCCTCGCTGTTTGGCGCCGTGCAGAGCGCAGGCCAGGATCCGCGCGGCGACGCCCCGGCGTACTTTGAAGCGGTCGATCTCAACGACACGATTGGGCCCAACAGGCGGCGGGTGGGCCTGGGCAATGCGGCGCAGACTGCAGCGGCCCAGCCGCCGCAGGACGCGACGGTGGGCTCGCGGCCGAGCACGGACACCCAGCCCGACCAGGAGACCCGCGCGAGCCGGCGCATGTCCGGCTTCCGCGGGCTGCTCAACACCTTCACCCCGAACAGCGCCACGCGCCCGCCCATCCCGCCCATCCCCCAGGCAACCGCCGCCGCCGCCGCGCCAGGACACACCCGCGGCCCGTCGGGCGCCTCCATGCAGTCCTCGAACGACACGCACGGCCGCGACCGCGCGGCGAGCCGCGCGTCGTTCCAGTCCGGCAGCGGGTCGATGATGGCCGTGTTCCGCACCATCTCGCGGCAGAAGTCGCACACGACGCTGGCCTCGGGGCAGTTCCAGTCGCCGTCGATGATCTCGCTCAACTCCATCTCCGCGCCGCTCAGCCACACGCTCACGCGCACCGAGGTCAGTGATTCAGCGATTCAGCGACTCAGCGGCTCAGCGACTCAGTGGCTGAGCCGCAGTCCGACGCAGCTCGGCTGTCCGTTCCACTCGCGTTTGACATTCTTGCTGATGCATCCCATTTGTTCTGCGTGTTTAGATAAGCTACCCCGCGTCGGGCCCGACGGCCGAGCAGATGCGCCTCATCTCGTCGCGCGAGTCGTTTGCGCGCTTCGCGGTCCCGTACGGCGCGTCCGCCATCGCGTTCGCCGCGTCCGCGTCGCGCCACGACCTCGAGCCCACGCCCGACTACTCGGAGGCGCACCCGCCGCCGCCGCTCCCCGTGTCCGGCCTGCCCACCACATCCACGTCCACTGTGTCTGCGCTCCGGCTGTCGCAGTCGCCGCTCGCCGCCGCGCCCGTGGTGGAGGGGCGCCATTCGCATTCGCCGGCGTCGTCGATGTCCAGCCAGAGTCTGCAGGAGGCGCCGGCGGATGATGATGATGCGGAGGCCGTGCCAGCGCCGGTGGCGGAGGCGGAGGCGGCGAAGGAGGAATCCGACGATAAAGAGAAAGTGGCACCTGAGGCGTTTGTGGCACCTGCTATCGCTGAGCTGAAAATCGAGCCTGCTCCAGCGCCATCTGAAGATAAAGAGGTGCCTCCTGCGTTTGTGGCACCTGCTGCCGCTGAGCCGAAAATCGAGCCCGCTTCAGCACCATCTGAAGATAAAGAGGCACCGGCACCTTCTCCAGCCCCCGCCGCTGCTGTTGCTGAGCCGAAAATTGAGCCTGCGCCGGCACCATCCCAGCCTACCGAGCCCACGCCTGCATTCTCGGCGCCGGCTTCCGACACAGACTTCGCGCCCTCGCCCGAGCAACCCAAGACCCACCGAAAGTACGGCTCGCTCACCCCGTCCACGGTGCCGTCGACATACTCGGTGGTGGCTTCGGACACCGACTTCGCGCCCTCGTCCGAGCAGCCCACGTCGCCCAAGTCGCACCAGAAGTACGGCTCGCTCACGCCGTCCACGGCACCGTCGACGGGGACGGGGCCGACGTCGTTCAAGGGGTACCCCGCCGCGATCGACATGCGCTCCGAGTCGCGCGCGAGCTCGATGATGTCCGGCACGTCCTTCGCGACCGCCGAAGACACGGACGATGTGTACGAGTCCGCGCCCTCGGGGACGCACACGCCCGAGGAGGGGGAGGCGGAGGCGGAGTACCCGCCCACGCCGATGCCCCAGGCGGCCGCGTTCAACATCCGCGCGCACGAGCGCGACTTTACGGGCGCCACGATCACCCCGCGCGCGAACTAGGCTCTGGCGCCGTCCTCAACGCTTAACGTTTAACTTTGGCCCGGTCGAGTCCTGCATGAACTTTTGACTCCTGATCTTTTTTATAACATCTGCTGGCCCCGGCTTTAATCTATTCCTGATCCCTTTTAGGCATCTGTTTTCGTTCTCGTGCATATGTGCTATGTTGGTTCCCGCATTTACAGCTTCATCTCATCTTTTATTATCTTCGCAATCGGTTTGCATCTATTAGACTCCAGGAATATAAATGGAATATAAATTGTGTTTCATCTGGTACGCCCCTTGGAAAAGAAGGGCATTGTCGGTCAGTTCTCAGTTTCAGCAGAGATGCTGTTTTGTAGAGACGAATATTGACTATTAGCATAAGATCGACTACGCTTTAAACGGCTGTCATGAGTCCTCGACATATCAGCCTCACCTTAGATCGCCACACTGGCGGTTTCACCCACCCAGGAACATCCGATGGCTGGCACTCCTTCACCGCCTCCACGGGCTCAACCCCATTGCGCTGTAAAATGCTTATCGAAATTTAACCACGCGGTCACCGTATCGCGTTCTGCGAGCCTCAGCGTGAATTTTCCTCCGTAAGTCAACGTGGGCTGGCTTGGACCGCATACGGTGCAGGAACAGGCAGGAACTCCTGATTCAAAGTTTGGTTGGCAAAAAGCTGCTTCAATCAGCTACTGTTGCAGTCAGACCACTGACCGTCAGCCCAGCTCCTGCTAGTGGGATCCGCCCTCCGAGTCCGCCACATCAGCTGCTGCTGCCCCAGCCTGAGTCCAACTCCCCATCTATGTCTTCAGAGTGAATATGTACTACTTAATAGAGGTGATACCAAACCACTGCCTCCCGTCCCAGATCGAAATGCAAAGCGCATCCATGATGCAGCAGAACATGGGGTTTCCATAGCGCGATTGACCTCTCATAAGGCCGTCTGCCTTCATCCGTATCTTTAGAACAGCATATTTGAATCTCAATCATTCGCACCCTCGTTCGAAGGCGCGACCTCCAAGCCTTTTCTCCTTTATCGCATATTTATTACACTTGCTTTCGTTTCGATCTGCTGTTTTATCTTCTATGGCAGCCTTGTACCATTAGCACGATGAATCGGCTGTTGTGTATATGCATGCATGCATAATAATAATAATAATAATAATAATAATAAAATGACGCTCTTAATTGATCGGCGAATGTGCTTCAAGTTACAATATTAATGCTTTCATTCTGTAGTTACTGGCGACCAGGGGATTTTAAACCAGGCGCTGATATATGTTTGATATTCTGGATATTTGGCACACTATAGCTATTCGTGGGGTTCTTTTGCAAGCATTTCTACGGCGTGCCCTCAAAAATCAATTGTCTCAATGGCGGCTGGCCCTGATGTCAACCTGACATCTTGGAAGTTGGTGGCAAGCAAGTGCTAGTGGCTTATGTAAAGTTCAAGTTATTATACTTCGGCGGCTAACGCGTTGGAAACAATACACCCGTGTCATGATCGATATCGATAATCGACTGTTCAACTTCAACGTCCAACGTCGAGGCCTACGTTTGCATACCATCCCGCTACTACTAAAGATACATTGCTACTGAGCCACGAGCAACTTGGTGACTACCCTGGAACCGCCCAACCTTCAACTTCCCCCCTCGTGCGGCGGCAAGCATGAGCCATCACCTCAAGCAGAAATCTCGTTCGAGGAAACAAGAGCTTGCAGCATCTGGACCTCGTGAGCCACATAGTACAAAAGTTAAATATGCGACATTCTAATGTCTGTATATCAAAGCCAAAACCGAAACCCCACCTCCACGCGAAACTGAAAATCCACCTCCATACCAAGCTGTACGTGCAGCTGCGACCGTTGTAACGCGCACCCTCAGCGCAATGGGCATCAAATGTGCCATCTTCGGGAGCCTGGCATATAAAATGTACGGAAGTACTGATCGTGAGCCAGAGGTAATTTGAGCCAACTCTCCGGGTTGAAGCTGGCTGACGTGCTACAGACTCTCGGTGTGTTGGTTTGGTCGCCCACGGCCGAGAAGTATGACCTCCAGCTATTAAGGTCGCAGATTGCCGACACAGACTTCACGATCTTCTCTTTGCGTGCAAAAAATCCGCGCTCAAAGGAGAGTGACCTTTGGTACCATGGGCGGTGGAAGGATAAGGATTTACACTGTCAGATCATTATCACCGTACCCGGTATACAGAATTTTCCAGGGATCTCAATCAACCGGGTATCCCTTGTCGATGGTCTACCTTTAATTCCGATTCCTATCGCGCTGTTTCTGCTGCTGGTTCAATGGGAGCGCAAGACCCCAAGTGGTACAAAGAAACTCCAATACATATCTGATATTGGAGCTATGCTCGCGTCTTCACACATGGAGGAGCTCAATATACGGAGACCATGGAGGGAACCTGGCCTTTTCAGTGTGGAGACGCAACAAATTTTGACGGATAACATTCAAGGATACTGCTGCATAGTTCCTAAAGCCATGGGTGCATTTGGTCGTCTGGGGCTTCCTGTGAACTTCAGCTGCGAGTCGGCGGCACGGGCGGTCATCCAGGTGTTAAAAGATATGGGTATGGTGGCGGCCATTTATGGTAGCCTGGGTTGTATAGTGACTCGGCTCGTAATCCGAAGGTACGCGTCAGTAGATTGCGCTCTCGCTTGCCGACTAACTTGACCAACACCAGAATATCAATGTTCTGGTTTGGTCACTGAAATCACGACACGTTGATCTAGAAGGCGTGAAGGAGAAAATGGCTGCAAGGGACAGCATCCACTTGACCATAGTACCCCCTGTCGCACCATCCCAAAGAAAACTAGCCCTTTGGTACCGCGGATCTGAGGAAGACAAACATACGCACTTCCGAATCGAAATCCGCGTGCCGGCCATGATCGGCTTGCCGAAGCTCATGCCGAACCATATCAACGAGATAAACAACATCTCGCTGGTACCCTTTGCTGTAGCTCTCTTAGACACCCTCGCCAAATGGGACTTTGACTGTCTCCGCGCGGGCGAAAAAAGGGACATACCCGATGTTCATCGGCGTGTAAATGATGTTCAACGGATGCTCAAGTTGGGACACGCCCAATATGCTTCGAGAGACAAGCTGTCTTGGGAGGGTAATATCATCTTTAGTAACACATATCGCGAGACGGTGCGACAGAAAATTGGCCGGTTCTGTGACATGTATCCAGTTACCACCCACGATTGGAGGCTCCTTGGTTTCGAGACAATCCCAACAACGCCCTGATAATGACGAAAACCGTTACAAGACTTGCTCTATACGGACTTTATTCGCTTCATGTCGTATACTTGTGTAACGTTTTCGAGGTGTACGGCGTGCATCTCACAGCAAATATGATCATCTCTTTTGTTTTGCATTATCACCTTGCATTATCACCTTTTCATCTGTACTGACACGATTACGCCAGCATTCCGTACTACGCCAGCTCGATATTTTGTCAAGAACATGTGGAAGTAGTTACGCTGGGATCAATACATATATACTCCTTGGTTGTCATTATATCCCCAAGACATTTTGGCTTATCGGTGACATAGTAGGCCTCCTTAGTCTCCAATATCTTTTAAAATCCTCCAATTTCAAACAATTGCAAGCACCACAAACTTCATGGTCATAGACTGCAACTGCAACGGCATGATTTACCCTTGCGGGTGATAGTCTCATTATGCACCTCTGTGATTCGGATATACTGTACCATTTCGACCAAGTGTTCAGTTACGCGTAACAGAGTACCGTGAACTGAGCACTTGGAGCGGCTTGTAACGGGTAGAACAACGAGCTGAACTAGATCCAATATAAGTAACATATGGGACTTCTCAAAAAGAAATTCTAGGTGAAAATATTCGTAAGCTAAGTGTTCTACACCCAAAATGACTCCTTAGTGCTGCTCCCATTCCGCTCCTCCGTTGCTCCTCCGTACTTCTTCGACTTTGTTGTAGCACGGCGCCCCTTTCCAAGAGGGCCGCATTGGATGTGAACACTTATACTTTTTGAACTGAACACATTTTGACATCCGCAACAAGTAACCATCGGCCTTGAACTAGATCCCATAGCGACTGAACTAGTAACTTGTAACAACCTGTGAACACTTGGTCGAAATGGTACAGTATATTAATAGGGCCAGGATAATTGTTTGAACAGCGAACAAATCGTAAGGGCGGTCAAGCACATTGTCGGTCAGTTTCAGCAGAGATACTTTAGTGTAAAGATAAATATTGGTGTGACATTGACTATGCTCCAAACAATTTTACTTGATACCTTAGTTCTTTTTTTCTGTCGCGGGGGAATTACTTTGGATAGCTATACTGGTGATTTCACCTCCCCCCAGCGATCAATTTATGCTGCTACTCCTTCGTGGGCTCGAGGCCATTGCGCCATAGAATGTTTATCGAAATTTAACTATGTGGTCACGGTGTCGCGTTCTGCGAGGCTCGAGCCTCAGCGCGTATTTGCCTCCGTGTGGGCCGGCTTGAACCGGTGGTACGAATCAGACAAGCGCTGAGAGCCTTGCAGCCAAGTTACAGCCCTCCTGGCTCCAGTCATCTACCCGTGGACCTGTGGTGCTGAAGCATTGCTCATTGCTCAATTTATAATTGTCTATGGATGGCATCTCAGGCGTGAGTCGATCGGTTCAGTTGCGGAATCTTCGTTGCTCAAGTGTCTATGAAGGGATAGGGCAGCACAAAAATCTTATGAGGTCGTGAGTAAGTTGTCCGCCCACTGCTTCTGATGTTTAGTGTGGTGTGCTAATCGGTCTCGCAGTCGTCCAAGTTTTCGGTCTCCCGCAACTCCGTTTGGCGCAATCCGTCAAGGCACACGTCCAGGTTGACTCGGGGAACGTTACATGGAGGACTCAGGAAGTGAAATGGAAAAACGGCGGAGGGGTTCGATGGGATGAGAAGAGCATACTGTGAGTGCCGGTCTTAGACTGGGCAGACGCAAGCTGAGCTATTATTTGCAATGCAGACCGCCTTTGGCCCCCTCCGAGCAGATCGAGTTTACTTTGATTCGAGACCACAGAATCGATCTCTTCAACAAGTCTTCCAAGGCGTCCCAGGGTTCGTCCAAGATAAAGCTGGCCGAGCTACTGCAAGCATCTGGTCGTCGACCGAACGAAGGTGAGATTATTATATGAGCTTTGTTCTACCCTGGCGGGAACTGATGCCATGGACATCTCAGATACTGTTTTGTCGTTACAGGAAAACGGAAAAGAAACTTGCAAGCTGGCTGTGCGGATTATCGAAAGCTCTGCCACTGCCTTGAGCAGCACAATAGAGCGCCTAGAAGGATTGTCCGAGACACTGACGGCACCGGGATCGACCGCGGTTACGGATGCCATGAGCGCCGCTGGAGACGCAGTGACTGCCCTTTCGCATTCGGACATCGTAGGATCGTTCGAAATGCTGGTGAATAAGTTGGGGATTCTGGTGATGATTGGGGACGAGATAGCCAAAGTGCGCTCCTATGTTTCTTTTTGTCTTACCCTTCTCATCGTTTGGCAGATACATCCCTGGGTGAATCTAGCCTGGAACGTGCTCTCAGTCGGTCTAAAGGTAAGCCAGCTCTCAATTCACTATGGTGTATAGTCTGAGCTCCCGTGATAGCTGGTGAAAGCACAGCAAGATCGCGACCATAAGATCACAGCCCTCATTGAGACCATGCAGTCCATATATTACATCGTCGTCGGCTCGGAGATCTTGAAGGATGAGCGGCTACAGGACGTCTTGATTCGAATCTTGAAGCAGACGGTCGACTGCGGTTTCTTCATACAAGAATGTACTCGTGGCCGTACATTTGCAGGTCCGTGGCGTGACGCATCCTTGAAGTGAGGGTAGTGTTCTTACTCATCATTGTGCTGCAGGGAAGGCCATCACAGAAGCATTTTCCAATACGGATGGGATGTTATCTCAGTATGAAGAGACTTTCAAGAAACTGCGGGAAGAATACACTGGCCGCATTGCCACTCAGACGGCTGTGGTTACATCCAAAACGGCTGTGACGGTTGATATCATCAGTAAGTCGGATCGTGTCTCCCTATAATCTGGAACTAACTCGTCATGAAGGATTTGACCAGGTCATGGAGAAATTGAGACCCATGATCATGGACGAGAGCAAGCGTGGTGTATGTCTACCCGATACTCGGCTAGATGCTATCAAATCTATCACGACGTGGTTTTCAAGCGAGTCTGAAGGCCATGAGAGTACCATGTGGGTGCATGGAGTGGCCGGGACCGGCAAGAGCACCCTATCGACTACCGCAGCCCGAATGATGCGTGACCTTGACCTCTTGGGGGCATTCTTTTTCTTCAACCGCGACCTTCCAGAATCGAACGCTTCGACACTCATCCGGACGCTCGCCTATCAGCTGGCTCAATTTGATCAGATCATCGGGGCCAAAATCGAACAAATCATTAAGGGCACACCCAACATCGCATCTATGACTCTGGCCGTGCAGTTCTCAAAGCTGTTCAGCGCGGCGGCTCTGGGGGATGTCCCTTGGTCGAGGGGTCCAATATTGGTGGTCATTGATGCGCTGGACGAGGCGGGCAGCGCGACAGAGCGGGAGGACTTGATAAAAGTTCTTTCCCAAGGTGCTTCAAAGCTACCCTGGTTCTTACGGCTGCTCATTGTCAGTCGCCGCGAGCGCGACATTTGGGACGGCTTTAAGAACACCATCGTGCGCCTGGAGGAACTTCGGGTTGACTCGGACACCGCCCAAGCGGACATAACTGTGTTCATCCGGTCTCAATTATACAACACACGGGAACGAAACCTCGGCTACCTAGGCCCAGCTCTAGAAAACTGGCCTGGCGAGGATAACATCAATGACCTCGTTCATTTGGCCTCCGGCCACTTCATATGGGCGGATACTGCATGTCGATTGATACATGAAAGTGATAATCCCCAGGAGACCATTGACGAACTCATCAATGACCAGTCTATCAGCCAATCCGGCGAGTTGTTTGAGAGCCTACACCGGCTTTATAAGACTGCCCTTCTGTCTGCGGGTAGATGGCAAAACACATCAACTGCCGCCAATTTCCGAGACATTCTCGGTGCAGTTATCTGTGCTCAAATTCCCCTCTCCTGTTCCGCCATAGACTCTCTTCTACTCCCGCGAATGTATCCCCTTCAACCACGATCACCTTCTTTACAGACGGTGTCCCGCTTTGGGAGTGTTCTTAACTGGAGTGACACAGGGCCGACTCGTCTTCTTCACACCTCATTCTTCGACTACCTTACGGCTCACGCCCCAGCTGAGCCGTGGGCCATCAATGTCGAGGAATGTGATGCACAACTTGCCAAAGGGTGCATCTTGCTGCTGGAGAAGGAGTTGCGTGAGAATATGTGCAACTTGACGCTTTCACAGCCTGTGCAGAACGAGACACTACCGGAAACCGTGGCTTATGCTTCCGAGTTCTGGATCGATCATGTGTGTCTGATAACGGATGCATCGGAGGATCTCGCAGGCGTGGTCTACCGGTTCATGTGCAAACACTTGTTGCATTGGATAGAGGCCCTCATCATCATGGGTGCTTATGATAAGCTCACGTGGTCACTGTCAATGCTGCTCGAGTGGACTCAGGTTTGTCTCTACCAACAACACTTATGAACAGACAGCTAAATTTTGTGATCCAGACATACTTCCCTGGGAGCAAACTGTATCCTCTTGTGTATGATGCCCATCGTTTTGTGCAGTACTTTGCAAACACCATCTGCGAGCATCCATTGCTTATCTATGCCAGTGCAGTGCCATTCACCCCACACAACACACTTTTATATAAAATGTTCCATCACACCAAATTGCCACATGTCTTGTCCGGCATTGAGCTTACATGGCCTCCTCTGCTGCAGGTGTTATATGGTCATGAGGGAAGAGTGTTCTCTGTTGCCTTTTCGCCGGATGGATCCTACATTGTCTCAGGGTCACGGGACAAGACCGTGCGGGTTTGGGATGCCATTACGGGGCAAATAGCCCTCCCGCCGCTTGAAGGCCACAAGGATGGGATATACTCTGTTTCTTTCTCACCCGATGGATCCAAAATTGTCTCGGGGTCATATGACAAGACAGTCCGGGTGTGGGATGCCATTACGGGACAAGCAGCTCTCCCGCCGCTTGAAGGCCATGAGGATTGGGTATACTCTGTTTCCTTCTCACCCGATGGATCCAACATTGTCTCAGGGTCAAAGGACAAGACCGTGCGAGTTTGGAGTGCCATTACGGGACGAGCAGCCCTCCCGCCACTTGAAGGCCACAAGGGACCAGTGTATTCGGTTGCCCTCTCGCCGGATGGATCCAAGATTGTCTCGGGATCATATGACAAGACAGTCCGGGTGTGGGATGCTATCACGGGACAAGCAGCCCTCCCGCCACTTGAAGGCCATGAAGATTCAGTGTTCTCTGTTGCTTTTTCGCCGGATGGATCCTACATTGTCTCAGGGTCAAGGGACAAGACTGTGCGGGTGTGGGATGCCACCACTGGACAAGCAACCCTCCCACCACTTCAAGGCCATGAGGGTTGGGTGTGGTCTGTGTCTTTTTCCCCCGATGGATCCAAAATTGTCTCTGGGTCATATGACAAGACTGTACGGGTGTGGGATACCGTCACCGGAGAAGTAGCCCTCCTGCCCCTTCAAGGCCATGCGGGAACAGTACGATCTGTGTCTTTCTCACCTGATGGATTCAAAATAGTCTCGGGTTCGCGTGACAAGACCGTGCGGGTGTGGGATATTGCTCTCACCGGTCAATCAGCCCTTCCGCTCCTTCAAGGTCACAAGGGGCCAGTTCTATCTACGTGCTTCTCGCCCAACGGATCCAAAATTGTGTCAGGTTCAATTGACAAGACTGTACGGGTGTGGGATGCCATTATGGGGCAAGCAGCCTTCCCGCCACTTGAAGGCCATGAAGATGGGATAACCTCTGTTTCCTTCTCACCCGATGGATCCAAAATTGTGTCGTGTTCAATTGACAAGACAGTCCGGGTGTGGGATGCCATTACGGGGCAAGTCCAGGTAACTTCGCCCTGGATGTGGATATTTTCTGTCTAACGACGTCGTCGAGCACTCAACGCGCTAAGCAGTTAAAACTTGGACATATTAATGGTCGGTGACCTAGAGGAACAATCAGCAGTCATGAATTTAAATAACCAGACCCTGCATGGTCTCTTTCTGATACAAAGTTCTTCAACTACTCAGTCCTACGCCACCGGAACTGGCGACCACATACGTTAAGATGCGATAATACACACACGACCTTAGCCGCGTCGACACCGGTTTGGTAAGATTGCGCCTTCTGCCGTTCGTCGAACGTTGTTCGATAACGTTGTTCATGGGCCACAGTTGTAGTGTCTACCGATACTCATAACATATAAACTTCATCCAAAATTTAATGTACTACTTCGTGACATGCGCTTCGTAGCCTTTAAACTTTTAACAATGTGTCCCCCTTTCATTTAGTAGTGACCCTGTTCGACGAAAGCACTATAGAGAGAGGTATGTTATGTCGCCCTAAATACTGTACAAAGGGAGAACTTTCTTTCGAGATGACCCTAGTACGGATCTCCTAAACTCACCCGTAGATATTTCATGGGCAGGACCAGGTTCGAGCTGTAGTAGAGTCGAAGCAACATTGAACATGCTGTTCCTTAGTCTCGTAGTGTTAAAAGAGGAAGTTCGTCGAACGGTCACTGTCGTAGGGTATGGGCATGTCACAACGGTAGAGGGCTCTGTTAAAACCTAGGTAGGCCACTCTTCTTTTGTCCCATATCGTTTACGAGTACCGGAAGTTCACCGCCCTCCCGACGAACAGGACATTACTGTAGGGTTTGGGCATGCCAGAGCAGGGTACTGGGGCTCTGTTAAAACCTAGGTAGCCCACTCTTCCTTTCTCTCATATAGGAAAGGAACACCGGAAGTTCACCGCCCTCCCGACGGACTGGGCATTACCGTAGGGTTTGGGCGTGTCAGAATAGGTTACTGTGGCTGTGTTAAAACCTAGGTAGCCCACTCTTCCTTTGTCTCCAATAGAGTAGGAGCACCGGAAGTTCGCCGCCCTCCCGAC
>KV417492.1:249351-285812 GCA_001630335.1 Athelia psychrophila | reverse complement strand
GTTGTAATGGGGTAGTGACTGTCGTTAACACATCCAAGCAGGTCAAGTTGTAAGGGGGTAAAAGAAGCGCGAGCGGGTGAGTTTCCCGATGCCTAGAAATGAGCTGGACGTGAAGAATGGATGAGTGCCGATGTCCAGCAAACAGTAAGAATGTGGCATTGAAGGAAGGATCGGAGCAAGGAGCTGCGAAACGAGGCCGCTCCAACTTGTCTAGGGTTTCTGGTAGTTTGCAAGTTGAACACCTGGCTGATATGTCTAAAGTGAACTGGGAGCGAAGGATGTATCAGCTGGGAGGCACGGTACAGATTCGACGAAAGCTCACCGAAGTCTAGCGAACGGTAAGGGTGTTACGTTGAAGGAAGTAGCAAGGGACTGCGTGCGGGACAAGAGCTCCTAGCGCTTAGAGATATTTTGTATAGATCACAAGCTGGACATCTCATTTGTGTATGTAATAATGATAGTCCTCATGATCAGGGACAGGCTGCCTGTGGGTGGAGGCTGGGCGCGAGAACTGGACGAAACCATTCCATCGAATGACCTAGTGGCTGCTTTCGAGACATCCAAGGGCTGTAGGTGATGAAACGCGGTGAAACGCAGCACGTATTGTTGTAACGTTTTCGATCGTGTACGTGCGTTTCACTGTCAATATGATGATCTCTTTTGTTTTGCATTATCACCTTTTGAGTCTGTACTGACACGATTCCGCCAGCGTTGCGTACTACGCCAGGTCGACACCCCGTCACGAACATCGTTGCGGTCGTTGCGCTGGAGACCAATACGTCAATACTTCTTCCTGACGCTGCGCAGCTCTACATGTGACATGAATGGATAAATTTCAAACAATTGCAAGTGCCACAAACTTCAGAGTCATGGGCTGCAACTTCAACGGCATGATCTACCCTTGCAGGTGATATTCTCATTATGGACCTCTGCGACTCGGATATGCAGGACCCGGAGAGTTGTTGAACACTGAACAAATCGTAAGGGCAGTCAAGCAAATAATTATAGCCAGATGGTAGCGGTTGAAGTCTCATTTCCGTTACTAAATAAATAAATATACTTACACACCATTCGAACACTTAGGCCGACGCTACAATCTGGCTCTCTTGCCGCCCCCATGCATATCACCGTATTTATCCTCCAGATAGCCTCGTAGATCCAGAGCTGCGGACACGTCAGAATCATATGGACAATTGATTGGCCAACACCAATGGACAATCACGCACCAAACTCCCGTGGACGCTCGTGCGGAATCTAAGAGCAAGCATGCGCAGGGCCCATCAGTAATAATTCAGTGTCAAATCTTACACCCTTCTGGTATCTGGAAATAATATGGGTATGCAGCCAACGCACCAAATGTCCCGCCGGTAACCGCACATTAGACGCATTTGCTGGCCGTCGCCACACCTTGGCCCGTGTCTCGTCGTCGTTCTCGAACCTGCAATTGCAAAAATTGATTCAGAAGATGAGATGCGATGCGATGTGAGCCCCCGTCCCGCTCAAATAAAAAATGGGTAGATATTATTGATAATTGGATGGGCACATACCCTTTACTCTGCATGTCCCGGTCCCCGGGCATCACCCACCGGAGCGCGACCCGCTCATCGATGCGTTCCAGCAACTCCCACATCTCGTTCGCAAAGCGCGTCTGGGACGCGAACACGATGGCTTCCTGCACGCCGGGCGTCTTCAATTTCACGCCCCCCAGTGCGGAATCAGCAGTCGTTCCGTGCTCGATATATGCGCGCAGCACGGCGGGGTCCCACGCGGTGAAGAAGGGGTTGGCTTTGAAGACGCGGAGCGCTTCTTCCCTGTGGTGGGCCAAGGCGTAGTCAATCAGTCGTGCACGGCCCGCACAGCTGCATTCGTGGGTGGTAGATATCCGGACACGCACTTTGATGACCAGCCGTCTGGTCTGCCGAGCGCGCCCTGCACGTAGCGGTACAGCGTTTTATCCTTTCCTACCCGTTCCACGTGCTGAATAATGACGGGATCTACCAGTACGAGTGAGGAGAACAGCGCCGGGCAGTGCGCTGCAACTGATGCGCTGTTCCACCCCATTCCGTCAGCATGGCGACATGACGCAGATCTACATAGCACACTTGAACTTACGACGAACAGCCCCCATACGAGTGGCCGACCACAGCCAGGGTACGTTTGGCGTGCCCGCTCGTCCGCCGTGTTTCAGCCTCGGCGCTGGGAATGCGCGGGAGATGTACGGGGAGTGCGGCTTCAAGTTGCGTTGCAGTGGTAGGCAGATAGTTTGCGAGGAAGTTCATGATATCCCGGGCGTTGTCCATCCAGTCACCTATAGCAGCATACCATGTAAGGAAACCTGTAGAGTACGGCGTAGCGTGAACTTACACCGGCCAGACAGCTGCCCTTGATTGAGCAGATACGAGTCTCCGTGTTGGACCGCCTCCCATGTCCATATCTCGCTGATTTCCGGGCCCGAGTAGTCGGCGAGCAAATGGTGCAGCGATGGCTCCCATATCTACAGGCCAAAGAAACTGCCAGTTGATACAGACCTAGATATGTTGAAAGATGCAATATGGTACACACCTCCTTCGGAAAGCCATTGCCGTGCGCGAAGAATAGCGTCAAACCCTTTCCCTCCTCTCCTCCCCCACTATCAGATTCATGACCCACCCTCAAGGAGTAACGATTCACGCAGATCCACAGCACACTCGTCCCACAGTTCTTCCCCAGCTCCGCAAACCCCTCGTGCGCGCGCACCAGCGTGTCCGTCTGCTCTGCCAAAAACCGCTTCCTCTCCTCCTTGCCCAGCCCTGCCGGCATCGGCTGAGGCAGTGGCGCATCGGGAGCGACGCGTGGATACGCAGCCGGAACTATGTGCGTCG
The DNA here is from genome assembly GCA_001630335.1 of Athelia psychrophila. Taxonomy (NCBI): domain Eukaryota; kingdom Fungi; phylum Basidiomycota; class Agaricomycetes; order Atheliales; family Atheliaceae; genus Athelia; species Athelia psychrophila. Next base: position 282,951 of record KV417492.1, on the reverse strand, counting down.
AAAGCGCGTACTGGTCATTGAAAGTCGGCGGGCGCGGTGGGGAGGGCAGTGCGGGTGGTTGCGATTGCGATGTGCTGTTTTTCGGATGGGGCGAGATAGGGAACAGGATCCTGGGATTTACGGATCTGAATGAAGGCTGCGTTGGGGGTGGGTCGAAAGAGGACATCGAGGTTGCCGTAGTGGTCCAACATCGTGACCCTGAGCCGCTAATTAGCGCGGCCGAGGCAGACACTCGCATGTGGCGATAAACCGTTGTGGAACTTTATCTGTGCGCTTTTCGCGTTGCTCGCTTCCCTCCCTTTACGCTCATCAACATGGAACGCACTCCTTTGGAGATCTGGACCAAGATCTTCGCACACGCATGCACTGACTCGGGCTCGACAGGTCGCCAGCTATCGCTTGTCTCCAAGTTTTTTCGAGAAGCTTCCGCCTCAGTAAAGCTTCAGAGCATTTCCGTTCTTGGCCGAAAACAAATGATCGCCTTTCACCAACTACTTTTGAAGATGCCTCCCCATCTTCGGCAAATTCGCTATCTTTTTCTCTCTAGCACACCACTTCCATCCCCTCGCAGTCTAGCACCCTTGGTACCCACCCGTATGATATCCGAATCGGCGGCGCCGAATTGGGAACTTTATGACACACTTTGCGATGCGGTTATAGGCGTGTTGGTGACAGTTGCAGACTGCGTCGAGATCCTTTATCTCGACGTGCCTTCGCATAATCTCAAGAACTTGCCCATCACGTCCTTCCCTCATTTGGCAGAGATGACAAGCAGCGGCTCCCTCCTGGCCCCTATGCCTCGCAACATCCGAGTCGCCACGGCCCTCGATCCTAACTACATCATGCCAAATCCTGTACCGTTCCCACAGCTTCGCCGCTGGCATTTCACGACCCCCCCTCTGGGCGCGTGGGGCACCATGTCTACCATACCTACTATACGCATCACAGCACCTGCAATCACCCATCTTCGCTTTTCGGGGCTTTATCAAGAAAAATCCTTCATCGATGATCTGAAGGCTGGACTTCCCGAAACCATCCAGCATGTGTACGTCAAGCCCGCAGGCCCCATCAGGCCAGGAGGAGCGCGCGGGGGACAGAGGTTAGATCCTCGCGATTTCACCATGGAACTGGAGCGGTTGAACCGCACTGAAAGCCGCTTCGTGTTGCTGCCCGACTACAACGCGGATGAAGCTACCGAACGTTGCACGATACGTGAATGGGAGGAACGCATCAATGGAGGTGACGGATGCTGGAGCTTGCGTGAAAGAGTCTTTCCAGATAAACCTCTCTAAAACAAGCATGCCCCAGCCCAAGCCGCCTCGGATTCTTTCGTTTTTCGAGGTTATCTAGCTTGACGAGCGTCATAACGTTATGTGATCTCACATCTTGCTACCCACGACTCCTGCCTCCCTTAGCGGTATGAATCCTGCCCCTCCCTCAACGCCTATCCATGTCTTTCATTGCGGCGACAAACCTGTGCACTCGCCGTTATCAACGACGAGCTCAACGATTATACTTGGATTAGCTCAACGTTCCAGACAGCCATCATACGGAGAGTCGGTGGAAATGGACTGCGATGAGAGGTCCGCAGAAGCGGGATTGATTTCGGCCACAAGACCGACAATTGGATGTAAATACTCGAGCAAACTGGAGAAGTGATTGAAAATATTGAGACGAGATGGCGAGCTTGGTTCGAGGCGTTCCAGTTCACCCTTGATAGCTTCTTTCATTCGCATACCAAGCAAAATATTCCCTGAGCGCCATATGCATTGAATGTCCAGCCCTAGGAATTATCGTGCAGCAACGCGTCGATCCTCGGTGATCTGGGTGGCAAGGGCTCAGAAGACAATACTGCGCAAGCGTTCGCATAATAGACCAAGATATCTGTGAGCCAACTCGGTTTTGCTTATAGACATTAATATGTGGAGGTGCAGTGAGAGGACCGAGGTGGTGGCTGGTGGTGGGTGTGAAAAGGTGCGAAAATTGGTCCAAAACCGCCAAGGTCGGTACGGTCCGTGCCGCTGAATCAGATCTCACGGTGGTCGGAACACCTCTCTCTCCTTCCCTCTGGTAAACTGACCCGCTTCATTGTATGGCCCGGAATTCACCCCCGTGTTTCATCTAATACATATCGCACGACAACGGATTTTCAATACTTGTGCATAAGACCCGAATTTACCCTGGTGCAACCAGGGTCGCTCTTGGTGTGCAGGTCGCACAGGTACAGTAATATGGTACTAACTAGTACTGTCCAGGCCAAGCTTACGCTGCCATGACCAATGATTATGATAGCGCATCATGCCCTCGCCGTTCAATCTCCCCAACAGGAATTTCAATTGCGCCAGGTGAACTCCATGACAAGCTCGGCTCGGTCTCGAAGGTCGACCGAATGCATATACTATGTGCGCATGATGCGCCCAACTTAACTGCAGTCTCGGCGTCTCTGGGTTGCACAGACTTGCTCGACAGTGATCGCTCTCACATTTCGATTGTTCTAGTCTTGATAATCGCTCTTGCTCGTCATTTCTGCGGATTTATGTGGTTATAGCCATGCATCAACTCGGATCGTCATGTCGAGTGGCTAGCGAGCGCTATCATTGCATCAGCGGCGCGCACTGAGCATCATAGATCATGGCTCGAGTAAGGTCCACAAGGATCATCTCAGGTCAAGTGATGCTGCGTCTCTGAATTTAGTTCGTGTTTGCGGTGTCAATCGATCTGCGTAGCTGCTCTGGGATTTTTCCATGGAGGAATCCTAGGAACCATTGAGGGCCAACCAGTGAGCTCTTTGACTCAATTCAAATCGATCGATGATAGCTGATTGTAAGCCCCCGTGTGTACGTAGGAAGGATAGGAATCTCAATCTGATGCTCCATGCACAATGCACAAATTTCTATCTGGTTGCAGATTGTAGTTCACCCCAAGTTCACCCTAATATGACCATGGCAGCGCATCATTCGCCACTACATCGCCCCAACAGGAATTCCAATCACTCCAGGTCAAGCACATTCGTGGCAGCAATATTGCTGGCCACTGTTGTGTGGCTCTGCCTTTCAAGGAATATCTGATGCGCCCAACTATCGTATCTGGATCGCACGGACTTGCCCGGCAGGGGCAACTCTCAGAATTCGATGGTCCCAGTCTTGATCGCTCTGGCTCGTCACGCACTGGAATTTCTGCGGCTGTAGCCACACTATACTCGAATGGCTATATCGATCTGCGTAGTTGGTCTAGGCTGCTTCAGTTCAGTTCTATCGGATGAATCAATTACCATGTAGGAACCATCTAAGGGCAGTGATAGGGAACAGGGAGCTCTTTGATTCAAATCGATTGATGTTAATGATAGCTGATTGTGAGCCCCCTATACCGTTTCAATCCAGCACTCAATGTGCTGAGCTCGTGTTTTGAGCCATGCATGTTGGATGATGTTACTCATCTAAAATCATTTACTGGAGTAGAAATAGGTCACCACATCATCGTCAACATCGACATCTTAGAGTAAAATGCGCTCCACCTGTGAGTCTGTGGATATCTCAACTTATTTTGACACGCGCACAGTATGTTGAAGTTTGTTCAGCCGTTGATTGTGATTCGTGCGTAGCGAGGTGTAGCGGTGAATCGGTTCTGATATTTTTGCCGCCCTTTGCCACCCCATGCATATGGTTTCTCCCGGTTTCGCAGGGTGATGCTGATTATCGTCGCAATTTGCTTCTACACGTCTATCGCAAATGTCCCGGCGTGTGTGTACATATGCACTATTCGGAGTAGAGTCAGAGATGGTTGTATTGCAGGAGATACCGGCTAATGCCGGCTGCAGACACCAAAAGACCAAAGATGATTGGAGTTGAAGATCAGTGGTTAACCGCCGCTTCCTTCCCGATAGCCGACTGACGACCTTCGAGGCGGGTTGACAACAAACGACGTCGACTCGGAGCCGGGATACCATCATACTTTATACCATCATCATTTTCCACCAACATGTAGCCGCCAACTCTAGCCTCATGTTGTTCCGCGACTGCGCATTTGACTGTTGAAGAAACACGGCTGCACCGAGCAATCACCATAATATTAATAATATAGTCAAGGGTCATCAAGGATGGGATTGTCGCCCTTTGGCTGCAGTATCACTGGTAGGAGGCAGTGGCACCCGGCATGATCCATCATGCAAGGCTGCCGGGTCTTTGCGGTCGATTCAGAGTTTGCTTGTCCCGACGGTCGGGCAGATGTCGTCGGTGGGAAAATTGACTCTCAAAAATCCTATTACTTAGGCTTGATCTAGACATAAAAGATAGGATCTGCGGGGATCTACGTACTTTTAGGGCAGTGCTGATCCGTACCAATTGTCCTCTGTTTCTCATGAGCTTAGCGGGCCGATTTTGACGTGTGTTTGGTGCACGGGCAGGGCTGGGCAGGGCAACTGACGCTGTGAGACTCGTCTGGCCAGGCCTGAAACCAATGACGATTGAGCGGCCACAGGGGAAGAAAATTTGAAAAAGGCGGCATGCGTGGTGGCGCACCTTGGCGAGCTGTTCGAGACGGTGATCGCACGAGGCGCATCATGAAAACCTAGACACCAAATTGCCGCAGACACAATATCAAATAATCAGCCATAAAACATCCGCGCTCCCGAAACCTAGCGAAACCTAGCGAAACGACAGATCAACCCAACATTTTCATCAGCCGCCGGTGAGAAGGGTGATCACTGGCGGTCGTCCCGTAAACCTCATTAAATCTTACAAAAGGCAGCACCTCCGGGATGCGCTGGCTCACAAATTTCCCTGTTGACCTTACCTACCTGTGGCCATTCGCTCAGCCATGCCCTATCGTCCGCTGCCTACGCCCACGCCTCGAGCATCATTTAGCTCCGACGCATCATGTTCGTATCGGCCCAGCCATGAAAGCCACAGATCAACAACGTCCTTGCAGTTGGACACATCCTCTGCGCGGGGCTTAGACAAACAGCAGTCTGCAGATTTCAGGCCCTTGCCCCCCGTACCGGGCACGATCTCCCCGCCTCATTTGCGGTTAAAAACATCATCATCCCTCTCAGCTCTGCGCCCACTCCCCCTAACACCCCCACACATCACATCCGCGTCGGCAGCCCCGCGATTGCATACTTCCACTTCATTCTCGATGGACAGTGCAATCATTGCTGGAAACCCCCGGAGCGAATTAAACTCGGACTGGAGTTCCGCACGGAGCGAACCGCTCACATCAGCAGCCCTCGAGCACAGGCGGCGAAGGAAGCTCCGGCTCCATCTCGGAGATTCCACTCCTCCCCAGATGTACAGCAGTCGCCAGGGTTCCCTGGAGATCTTGTCTGAAGGGAGCAGTGATACGGCCTACAGCGACGACGGAGATGACTCCGACCTTCTCATGGACTTTGACGAGCCAGAACCATTATCGCCGCTGTCCGCAAAAAAGAGACGTCTGTGGAAGCTCAGACGCCAGCTGGGGCAATCTGTACCACCGGAGCTGGTCTACGGCTCCGATGTTGCGCTCGTGAAGTGCATGGCCAATGCATTCGGGACGAGGAAGAGCAGGGCATCATACGAGTGGGAGGAAGACTCTGGCTTCGGGGAGGATGAGACCAGTGACGATGAGTCGGAGGTTTCACTCGCAGACCCAGGGACGACACCCAAGCAAGCTAGCTTTATCAAGCACACAGACGGGCACGCAGAATTCGTCGGGGGCTGGTACCGGGAGCAGAGGGGGAGGAGGTGGAAAGCGGAGAGTGATTGCCACGATGTGATCAGCGCGCTTCGGAAACTGTAACTGTGTTCTTCTCTCTCTTTCTTTCCATCTACTTTATTTGGGTCATCATCCCGGGCCCATAACACGCATCTGCACCTGTATCATCAGTTGCACTACATACTGTACACCATAAGTTCTCGTTAATCTATACTATCAGCAGTCATATATATAAATCTTACAAAGGATCATCACCAGTCGATCTTGCTTGCAGCCGCAAGTTACGTGTGAGGCTGCTCAACGGCTGTTCCAGCAAATAGCCAGGGTTCCATCTTGCTTCTCAAAATAAGGCGCGGGATTGCTTCGAAAACTGTGTTGAACAATGCGATGGCAGAATGCGCGTGCTAAGAAACCAGATAGGCGATACAGATACGATATGTGATGACGAGCGAATAAAGGTGAGCACGATGGTATAAATGACAGTAATGCAAATAGAGAGTGATTAATTGAGATAACCGCGGCACTTAGTGGAACCACATAAGCAAGTAATCTTGTCCTGTTCGATAGGGAAATGATAATCTGATTTAAGGAACAATTGATTAGCTGGGCTGGGAGCGCGGAGACGGCAATTTTACCATAGAGGATCTCGTCACCCAGCTCGATATCCCGCTTCGCATAAATAACGATCTTCTTCTCGCCATTGATAGTGATGATCTTCGCGGTGCAATTGGGATCGCAAGCGTGGTTAATCAGGCGTCTGAAGTAAGGATATGAGCAAGACGGAGAGAGCAAGAAGGCAGGAGCAGACGCACCCAAGATTGCCCTTCTTCGTGGCATCCACCACCAGATCTTCGTCGATTCGGAAGAGGTAACTGCTACCGATTCCTTGTCGTTCGTACGTCTTCTCGCGCTTGTCCGCTACCTGTGCGCGGATGACCTCGCCCACGTACTCTATGACCATCTCCCCGCGAGAAATCCTTTCTAATGCATATAAGCCCCAGTCGTGTATGGGAGAACGCGCAAATCGGAGGTGCTTCTTCCTGGTCTGCAGTTGATTGAACTTGACGGTCATTTCTGCGGCAGTCTCGCCCTTGGATAAGGCTACAGCACGTTGGACTTGATTGATCTCCTCCAAACCCTGCGCCGCTCGCCGAGCATTGGCGCGGTTCGATCGTGAGGAGGTAACGTGCTGTGGCTGGGGTGCTTCTACGGGTGCCACCTCCTCTGCTGCTGTTGTACGCAACGCATACTGTGTGACATAGGCAGATTTTTCGGCGATGGAGATCTTGTAGTAGCCCTCGGTACGAGCAGAGCCCGTAACATGTACCCGGAAAGGAGGATCTGTGGCGGCATCAGGCGGAGGGGGTATGGAAGATTGCGGCTCTTCTGAAATGCCTTGAAGAGCCAGACGTGCAAAGTATAGATCTTCGTCGTCTTGGCATAGGCCGAAGTCCGAGGGCTCTGGAGGTGCATTTGGAAGTTGAGGGGTCTCTGGTCGGGCGGATGGCACAGGGGAGGGTGATCGAGAAAGTGATGATTTGGGAGTCACGCGGACTTGAGCTATGCTGGGCAGGTCAAAGTCCAGATTATCCGGCAGAATGACCTCGTCGACGGCTTCAAAGTCCTTGACCTGGGCAATCTTGACAGCTTTCTTCGGCGGTGGCTTCTTCTTCGACCGTGACTTCGGATCCTTGTCCTCGACGTGGTTGGTTTTGGGACGTTTCTTGGCAGGCTCGTCCTCGTCTTCCACGCGCTCTTGTGAAGTAGGCCTCTTCCGTGCGATCTCAGCCGCGTCGGTGATCACGGCATCATCGTCTTCGGACTCGACTGCGTCTTCCTCGACGACCTTCTTGGCCTTCTTTGACGCATCCTTCCTCTGCTTCTTCTTTGGCCGCTCGTCGATATCGAGATCCATCGCTTCTGCCTGCGGAACTTCGGCTTCAAGCTCGGGCTCCACCGTAACTGCGCGCACCTCCACCCTCACCCGCTTGTTAGGCTTCTTGAACGAAAGGCCCTTCAAGCCCCTCCGCTCGGCCTTCTGATCCTCTTCCAGCCGCGGCTCGTTCGCCCTCGCCACCGACTTCTTCATCTTCTCCTGGCCCGCTAGCCGTCGCACGCTAGGCGCAACCAGTTTTTCCTTCACGTCCTTCTCCAAAAGCACAGACAGCTCCCTCCAGATCATCTGCTCCGCCTCCGCCAGCAAATCCGCATCGTCCCACCGCGTTTTGCCCAATGAAGAAACACCCAGTGAAGAGCTCGACGGCGGTGGGTGGACCGAGATGGTAACAGTCTGGTGCATGAGACTCCGCGCGCCCGAGTTCAGCACGAACTTGGCCCGCTGCGCACTATCACGATCGCGAAATGTGATGTACCAGCCCTCGGAATCGCGCAGGACCCTGTCCACCTTGAACCCCTCGAAAAATTGCCGCACATCATCCTCCATGATCCCGCCACCGACGGTGTTTCCGTCGATCCGGGCATATTCATAGCCGTTCTTGTACAGCGCCTCGCTCACAGCCTCGCGCTCGCGTTTTCGCGAGGTCTGGCTCGACTGGCCGGGCCTGCGCGAGATCGGGGACGGTGATCGCGACTGTGCATAGTGCGGCGAGGGCTGTGAATACGGATTGAGGCGCGAAAGACGGCCCGAGGAGTGCGAGTGCGAGTAGGAGCGAATGGGTGCTGCCATAGATAAATTAGAATGCGCTTTAAGGGGATTTTGAGGCAGCGGGTGGCGAATTTGGGGCGCGCTGGCCATGCTCATGGCAGTGGGCAGCTGTCGCGCCTGAGGAGGCCGCTTCACGCGGCCAGTCGATATGCTTGCCGATATCGGATGTCCATTGGCCAGTTGTACGGCGGGCGTGCTTGCCACAGGCGGTGGAGGTAGTGTCATGGGTTTCGCCGGAAGGTGAGACGGGAGCGGAGGTAAGAGTGTTGGCGCGGGGGGTCGAGGAGGCGGGGGTCGAGGAGGGGCGCTCGTGCTAGAAGTTCGCCAATTGGGCTGTTGGGGTGTCTGTCCTGCCGAACCGCTCGCCACGGGTGTCCCAGAGGACGAGTTCGTCTCCTTTAACTTGGCTTCCCGGTCCTTGCGCGATTTCTCGTCCAAGGTGCGCTTCCGGCCGTCTGCCAGCTCCTTCAATACCGCCTTCAACTTCAGCCCCTCGCCATCAAACACCACGCGGATCTCTGCTCCCTCGCCCTGCGCCGGAGTCAGCCCCATAGAATTCCCAACACCGAGCTTCTTCCCGTCCTCCTTTTCCACGCATCCTTTTGCCATCTCGTGCGTCATAAATTCGATGCGCACGATGCCCGCCAGTGCGCCCGTCCAGTCCCGCCTCGCGTCAAAGGACTGTATCGAACCATACGAGCTGAAGTGTTTCCGGATGGTCCCCGTTTGCGCGAGGGGGGACAGATTGGTGATGAGCACAGCGGTAGGCGGCGGCGGCCCGGTTGAGTTGGAGTCATACTGCGATCCGTCAGTCGTCAGTACACACACGACAGATCACGGGGCCTTAAAGGACGTACCTCATACTTGACTTCGTGAAATTCAGTCCTGGCAGGTCGTTGAGATTTCAGCGGCTTGAATCCGGGCACCTTCCTCGGGTCCCGCACACATATCTCGGGTTCCCCCTCGACCAGCTCCCCATTGTACCGATACAAAATCTCCTTCCCCTTTCCCTTGCCCTTGATGCGCGCATCGGTCTGGGACGAAGTCGACGGCGCGGCGCGCACTTTCTCCAGCAGCAGCTGCATGCGCCCATCGCGATCTCGGTCCAGCGCAGGATCGTACAGGACTTTGAAATCTTTGCCGTCTGGGTACTCGGTCCGCGCAGGCGGCCAAGGGGGTGGCGGTGGCAATGAGTAGACTTTAGGGGGTGGGGGAGGAGACGGGGGCCTCGGGGGAGGCGGTGGTGGTGGTTTGACGACAGGGGGCGGCGGCAGCACAGATATTGGTGGTGGGGGTGGTGGTGGCGGTTCACGCGCAGGCGGCGGCGGCGGCGGTGGTTCAATCGTAGGAGGCGGTGGAGGCGGTGGTTCCAGTGCAGGAGGCGGCGGTGGGGGTGGTTCAAGCGCAGGAGGAGGCGGCGGAGGAGGCGAATCGAAGGGTGGCGGTGGTATGGAAGGTGGGGCTGGTGGCGGCATCGGGGGAGGCGCTGAGGGCGGCGGCGGAGGTGCTGGTGGGGGTGCAGACGATGGCGGCGGCGGAGGCGGTGGTTCGAAGGCTGGTGGAGGCGGCGGAGGCGGCGGATCCGAGGGTGGTGGTGGGGGAGGCGGCTTGGAAGCCGGTTGCGGCGGGGCCGCGCCATTGGTGGTTCGTTTCAACGAGAAGGATACTTTTACAGGACCAGTGGGCAAACTGTGAGACACCGGAGCCGTTGTCTGAGGTTTACCGGGCTAAAGGTCAGGTAACCGAAATCAGCATGATGCGCGTCTCATTATAGCATTTTTGAATGTACCAAAGAAAACGAAATTGGATTTCGTTCCACCTGTTTCCCTTTGTCCAGACCTCTGCCCGACAGTGCGCTAGGCCCCGTGGGCGGAGGTTTCGCGTTTCCAGTGCTAGCAGGTGACGGTCCCACAGGGATATGCCCATTTAATACCGGCTTCGCTTTACCACTCCTGAATGGTGTCTGGCTCGCAGGGTGGCTCCCATTAGTCAACGAGCGTGGCCCAGTAGGCAGGGCCTTCTTCGCTGGGGATGTTGTTGTGGATGAAGATGATGGCTGTGAGTTGGCCGATGTCGATGCAGCGCTCGCTTGACCTGTTGGCAGCGAGCCCAGCAATGCTCTAGGACCTTTGGGGGGTGCCTTTCCTGACATAAAATTAGACCCTCGACCTTTCAGGAGGTGATCCTGATGAACGAGACACGGCGTCAGACGAGGAAGGGAGATGGATGAAAGGAAGAAGGTCGCGTTTGGCCCGTCTCGGTGTCAGTATATGTATTCTCTCCTGAGTCGCCGTTGTAAAGCCATCCTTGTTGTGCTACTCCCAAGCTGCACCCACCGCTGGATTGTTCTCCGTACATTGACCCGGTGATTACACTTCATACTGAACAGGATCTGCTCTTCCAAATATGGTCTACCAATTTCCGTGCCCAGTTTTGCCCCTGCCCCCTTCGGCACTATTCGATCAGAGCACACATGATATCTGCTGAATGCTGGGACGCAGGACAGCACGAAAACCACGCCGTTCACTCAAGTATCGCACAACTCTCGCGTTTGCAGTGTATTAGTTTCCACCTTGACGCTACTTGCTCTCTACGCTGATGACGATATGCCACGCGGCGGCTTCACGAGCTCAACGGTTGAAGAAAGCTCTATCAAAACCATCAGAGACCGCCGCTTGATGCGTGGCTTTCTCTCTCTTGTACATATTGGTGACTTCTTGCCCCAAAACTTGGTGCTTGAAGCTGCTTTCTCCCTTTCCCTCGGAGCACAGCAAGAAGGATATTCTGAGGAATGCGGATGCGGCTTTGAGTATGTTTGATGATGGAATGGGTTCAACCAAGTGACATTGCACTCAGTGACGAACTCTCACTAACACATCCTGTGCGTCAACAATAAATTCACTTTTTTCCAATCCCTGCTGTCTACTGAACGTGTCTTGACGGACATCATACCGCAACCGAGGTGGAGGTACACGAGTAAATGTGACGGTACTAGGCATCTCTTATACTCCAACATTCATCGTTCAGTTCGAGATTTTCATAACACGTGGCCCACTACACCAAAATTGGAGGAAATCTCTAAGCAGCCGCCAAACCGACAAGGCAAAGGCGCAGACGGAGGTCTCGACCGTCTCGTCGCAAACGTCTCTTCTGATCACTTTGTTCTAGCCCCTGTTCGATACCGATGGCCTCAAATGTCCCCCTGCCTTAAATTCCTACTTATTCTCAGCCCGCACCACAAGGTCAGCAGCCCTCTTCTCAGCCGGGAACTGCATCCTGGAAAGCTGACTTTGCATATTTTTCTCTACAGGTTGATCCGGCTTTGCGCTCAAAGCTATCGCAGGCTGACGCTGCATTCGACTTTGCATAAAGGATCTAGGAACAGCAGCCTGGCTTCCGTTCCATCGACGTCGACGATCGTCGCAAGTATCGTTTATAACTTTATATCCAATAGAACACAGTTCACAATCAAACTCGCTTATACAACCTCATCCAGTACCGCGTATTCTCCAGCTTGACGGGGTATTCCTCCTGCAAGCCTTCTCTCATCCTATACCACCTGCTGTCCCGTTTGTCCAAGCACTTCCATTTTTGCTCATCTTCGCCCGCCCCGACTGGGGGCCGCGTTAACAGGCCGTCCAAAACGGATGCAAGATTCCATTTCCGGCCTTCTGCGCCTACTTCGAGTGCGTTTGCGCCTTCGTTGGCTGAGTCGATGACCAAAAACAGGGATCCGAGGGGGGCTGCGTCCGTCAAGTGGCGGAGGAAGAGGATGGTCTGGGTGCGGGATTGAACGAAGAGCTCGGTGAGGGTGAAGAGGAGGGTGATAAGGGTGGAGGCGGCGGGTTGGTGTAAAAGCGACGTGAGGGGGGAAGGTTCGAGGGCAGAAGGGGTCGCGAGGACATCGCAGCGTGTGAAGTGGATGTCTAGGGCGGCAGAGTCAAGTGATAGCGATTCCTGGATGCCGGCTTCGAACGAGTTGATTAAAGCACCAAATGGTCCTATGTCCAGTACATTGCAGATTAAGCCATTGGAAGATCTGCCTGAGCTCTGGGCGTCCCGAATCATAGCCGCTATTGCGATCAGCTCAGAACCTGCACGCCAACAAAGATCAGCTCCACTATACTTATACCTATCCTCGCGGCTTGTAGTTGTGAGAGGACTGACCTGCCCCTCCTCCTATGCACACAACTCTCGCTCTCAATGCTTTTTCTGCGTCTTCCTCGTCCGATCCTGCAATCTGCTTCCCCTTCCCCTTGTTCGCCCTTCCGATCAATCCCATTGCCTTCTTCACGGGGTCCAGCTCTTCCATAAGCTCCCGAAACGCAAGCGATCTGCTGGGAACCCATCGAACGCCATACGCCCCAAGCAACGCCTCATCCTTCAGGTGTCATGTTAAATTTTTTTGTTCTTGTTGTGTTTTTGGCTTGAACTTGCTGGACACTAACCTCGAATACCTCAAGGAATCGCTTGTCATACAGCAGCCCCTTGATCTTCTGGATCTGCTCGTTCAGATCGGGCTTGGAAAGGGTGTCCCTCAGGCTGTTCTTGATGACGTTGATCAATTCCAGCTCGACAGGGAGGGCCTGACCTTTACCAGTCTCAGAGGCGTCGTTTGTGCTGCGCGCGGGCGGATGGTGCAGCTTCTGTGGGGCTTTCTTCCGCGAGTCCGTGGAATGAAATGTTTTGCTGTTCGGAGCTATGTGGGCCTTTTTTCCGCGCATCTTGGTGTTGTACCTTGGACAGGTCGAATATGTGCAGTGTTGAACAAATGTTGAAAGCAGAAGTATGCGTACTGGAGGTGACAATCAGGTAAAGTTCACGTGCAATCGCAATATATACAAAGGATGTGGGAGACTCAGAGGAGGTTTGTTATGCCGCCGATGAGACGAAATGCCTTGGCAATGTACATAGAGACAACCAAGGAATTATGCATCGAACCTAGGTAAATACATACATGATGCTTCTCGTCATTATCAGGGCGCTGTCGGGAATAGCCCGAGTTCGAGGAGCCTCCAATCGTGGGTGGCATCTGGATACATGTCACAGAACCGGCGAATTTTTAGGCGCACCGTCTCGCGATATGTATCACTAAAGATGATATTACCCTTCCAAGACAACTTGTTTCTCGAAGAATATTGCGCGTGTCTCGACTTGAGCATCCGCTGAACATCATTTGCACGCCGATGGTGATCGGGCTTATCCCTCGCACGAAGACATTCAAAGTCCCATATGCCCAGGGTGTCAATGAGAGCCACGGCGAAGGGCACCAGCGAAATGTCGTTCAACTCGTTGATATGGTTCGGCATGAGCTTCGGCAAGCTGTTCATAGCCGGCACGCGGATTTCGATTCGGAAGTGCGTATACTTGTCTTCTTCAGATCCGCGGTACCAGAGGGCTGGTTTTGCCTGGGAGGGCGCGATGGGGGGCACTACAGTCAAGTGGGTGCTGTCCCTTGCAGCCATCTGCTCCTTCACGCCTTCTAGATCAACGTGTCGTGAGTTCAGCGACCAGACCAAAACGTTGATATTCTGGTGTTGGCCAAGTTAGTCGGCAAGCGCGAGCGCAATCTACTGGTGCATACCTTCGGATTACGAGCTGAGTCGCTATACAGCCTGCAGGCCAGGCTACCATAAATGGCCGCCACCATACCCATCTCTTTTAACACCTGAATGACCGCCCGTGCTGCCGACTCACAGCTGAGATTCACAGGAAGCCCCAGACGGCCAAACGCACCCGTGGCTTTAGGAAATATGCCACAGTAGCGTTGGATGCTATCTCCCAGAATTTGTTGCGTCTCCGCGCCGAAAAGGCCAGGTTCCCTCCATGGTCTCTGTATATTGATATTCTCCATGTGCGAAGACGCGAGTATAGCCCTGATATCAGACGTGTATTGGTACTCCTTTGTACCATTTTGTGTCTTGCGCTCCCATTGAACCAGCAGCTGAAACAGCACGATAGGAATGGGAATTAAAGGTAGACCATCGACAAGAGATATCCGGTCGACTGAGATCCCTGGCAAATCCTGCATGCCAGGTACGATAATAATGATTTGGCAATGCGAAGCCTTATCATTCGGTCGTCCGCGGTACCAGAGCCCACTCTCCTTTGAGCGCTGACTTTTTGAACCTAAAGAGAATACCGTGAAGTCTGCGTCGGCAATCTGCGACCTTAACAGCTGCAGGTCATACTTCTCGGCTGTGGGCGGCCAAACCACCACACTGAGACTCTGTGTCAACGCCCGCTTCAGCCAGCTTCAACCCGGAGAGTTGGCGCAGATTACCTCTGGATCGCGATCAATGCTTCCGTATATTTTATATGCCAGGCTCCCAAAGATGGCACATGTGATGCCCATTTCGCTGAGGATGTGCGTTACAGCGGTCGCGGCCGCACGAACAGTTTCATATGTCGGTGGAACTTCAGGTGTGTTCACAGGCTTCTGTGTCCGTATAATTTTGGCTTTGCCTTTGAGGACCGCGAGTTTGCCTGGACGGTCATTAGAATATCGCATGTTTAGCTTTTGAACTGTGTGACTCACGAGCTCCAGCTGCTGCAAGCTCTCGTTTCCTTGACCGAAATTTCTGCTTGAGGTGATTTCTCATGCTCGCTGCCAGCAATGAAAGGGATGAAATGAAGTCGTGTTGTAAATCCGAGTGTTCTATGTCAGGCTAGAGCTGCACTGTCACGAGGGAGGACGTTGAAGGTTGGGCGGCTCCAGGGTAGTCACCAAGCTTTTCGTCGCTCTGTATCAATCTATCTTTGATGGCGAGACGGTACGCGACGTAGCACTCGACGATGGACGTTGAAGTTGAACAGTTAAACAAACAAGCGGTCATTGAGCGCCGCCGATGAGCGGTTATTGATATTAATATTGTCAACGTCAATTGAGACGGCGATCATAACACGTGTATTGTTTCCGGAAAGAGAGTGGCGCGCGAAGCCGCGGGGGTATAATATTGCTAACTTGAACTTTTAGCCACTGACTTGCCACCAAGTCGACATCAGGTTCGCAACAGGGCCAGCCGCTATTGGAACCATTGCTTTTTTAAAAGGGTCGCCGTAGAAAGGGTCGCAAAAGAACCACATGAATAGCTATAGTGTGCCAAACATTCAGAACATCTCAATATATATAATCAGCGCCAGTCAGCGCCTCGTTCAAAATCCCCTGGTCGCCAGCGACCGGTGACCGGTGACCACGGAATGAAAACAATCCAACTTGAAGCAGTCATCCGCCAATCAATTACGAGCGTCATTTTTTTTTGATTATACATGCACATACACAACAGCCGAGTCATCGTGCCAATGGTACAAGGCTTCTAAAGAGGATAAAACAGCAGTTTGAAACGAAAGCAAGTGTAATAAATATGCGATAAAAGAGAAGAGGCTTGGAGGTCGCGCCTTCAAAACGAGGGTGGGAATAAGTGAGAATCCAAATATGCTGTTCTAAAGATACAGATGAAGCCAGACGGTGGTATGAGGTATGAGGCATGAGAGGTCGATCGCGTTATGAGAAACCCATGTCTTGCTGCATCACGGATGCGCTTTGCATTTCGATCTGGGACGGGAGGTGGTGGACTCTCTTTCTAGGCGGAAGGAATGTGGTATCTTGGGGCTGCGAGTGGTGCGGTATCAGGGACAGCGAAGCGGCAGATGGAGGACGCCCGAAGGTCATTACCTCGCAGTTGGATTGATCCACTTGAAATAAGAATAAGCCGATGTTCCTATTAGGCAAGAACCCAGCTGCTCGAGTAAGCCGTGGCGTACTCACTCTGTAGCTGATTGCCTTGATCCCAGTTTCGCGGGTGCTTGCCGCTTCGGTGCATTTGTACTGCATGGTCCTGGGGCTTGATTACGTTAGTGAGGATGGGGTGAAACGATTGCGGCTGAGGTCTCACATCAAGTTGCGGGAGTCCGCTGCCGTCGTTGGAAAAGAAGTTGAGGGGTTCAGGCTGCCGCCAATCTACCGCTTTCGGGCTCAGACCATGCGCTCTCATGTTCTCGGAGGTCATTTGGCGTTCGTGGTCGTGCATTTGCGGCGGCAAGCTGTTCTGAAATTCTACTAAACAAATGCACGAGCCGTCAGCCTGCTTCTTGCGCGAATAAAACATCAGGTGGCAAACCTCGTCGATCATCCATGCCCACCGATGACCGATGCGCTAAGTGTTCTGTAACTCCAATCAGGTTTTAAAATGGAGAGATATGCCACCAAATTTACCAGGTTGTGGTGCTGATTGGTGTCGCGATAAGAGATTAAACACTGATATACTCGCATCAGCATTGTAGAACCACAAGAGTGTTAATCACGTACTGGCATCGTCACGACGCTGTTCTGCGGTATGAACGTCATGCCTGGCCAGGCGCTCTCGCTCGAGGGAGTTTGTGTATGTCTGGAATGCATCTTGACTATCCTGCTGGGCCCGAGCTAATTTCGTCCTTGCGTCGAGCAGACCTTGTCCTATAACAAGTAATTTAATATCGGATGGTATTATGGAGCTTGAAGACCTACTAGAAGATTGTGCCTCTTGCAGCAACCAGTCACCGCTGGCCGACGATGTTGTAGGCGGCGTAGGCATCACACGAGCATGAGAGGGCATATCTAGGGGACGTGAAGAAAGAGAAGTAGAGACGTCTATCAATTTCGCGATCGCTCGAGGTCAAAAAATCGATGGAGATATCATCCCCGAGCAACGTACCTCCGCCCATCTGCATTTGGTGATTTGACGCAGCCCCGCCGTCCGACTCGGACGCCTCCGGAGTGGCGGACTCATCATCTTTGACCGCCGTCGGCCATTCGCTTGCGTCACCGTCACGCAGCCGAGGATTATGCGGTATCCCGGCATTGTGTCGCTCGATGAATTTGCGTAGGAAGGTGAGCTCGATTCCTTCCGGCATGTTGTATGGCGGTCCCTGTATATCCCCCTTCTGCATGAGCAATTCAAGATGAGACATGGTCTTGTCCTTCAGCTGTTGCAACCATTCGTGCAGCTCGATGTGATCCTGATCCGCCCGTGGGTCGTAATCTTGCCGCCTCCGCGCCTTTCTCCAGTATGTTTTGGTAAGCTTGAGCGCGCGCGTCACTTCTCCGTCAAGAACACGATACCAGTCGCTAGATTGGCGATTTAATCGCACAACAAGAACGCCTGGTTGGACACGAAGCTGGAGGATGCAGCGCCCGTCCTGGTCCGGTGGCCCCAAAGCACCTTTCTGACCTTGGTTGCCCCGCGTTGCACCTCGAGAGACATTGCCAAGCTCGGGCCAAGGAAGATCGTCAGAGAGCATAGTAGCTGCTGCTGCTACTTCTGCCAGTAGAGAGACGTTGTTGGTTGGGGGGGAACGTGAAGGTGGCATGAATCAACAACTTTTGTGAGCGATCGGCCATCAGCAAAAGAAATCCGAAAAAAGGAATTGAATCAAAGAGGCGCTTGTGGACACCACGTTGCGCACTTCCTGTCGCGTCACGATAGGTCACGATAGGACCGCCTGGTACGCCAGCCTCATTATCTTATCATGACATGCCAGCTCAATCCTCGTATATTTCTTCTGTTATGGAACAGGTAGCAACCTGCCTCACCCCCCCGGATGTCCTCATAACCGTGATGCGGTGATGTACCGTTGCTGATGGTACTGGTTAAATGGGGAAATGTAACATCGCTGCCATCGCTGCCATCATCCTTTAACCCCTTGCCCCCCAGGCCTAGATCTGTATCCCCTGGGGAAATGCCGAAAAACATCCGAAAATGAGCGCTTACGGTCAGACACAGTCCAAAACTTATCAAAAACACATCTTATTTAAGTTGCATTGGATACGAGGCATCTCCTCGACAAACCTCCGTCGCATGAACATATGTAGTACGGTTCTTACGCGGTAGATCATGAGGGGTACCCTCTGCCACAGGGCCGCCCTTCTTGTTTTGGCCCAGCCACCCGCCCAAATTACGCCGAAAAGTTGACACCTTGCGCCAGCGGCGCAGCATCTGAAAAATTCACAGTGCACGCACTCCATCGGACGTACTGTTTCCATGCGTCCCCGCCCGATTCTCGGCCCCTGCATATCAGGGTGGTCAGCAAGTACTATATAATATCACGAGGAAGGCTAGGAAGGTGGCAAGTGGCAACCGTAACTCACCATCCAGTACTCTGAGGGACAAAGGCAGCGATTAGAATTCTCCACAGACGAGATGGATCTTCCACTGACCTTGTTTCCACCAAAGGCGGCGCCGATCTCTGCGCCGCTCGTGCCAACATTGACCTGTCAAACAAGCGCCGTCGTGAGGAAACGCATGCCATTCATTCCGTCAGTTTGTGTATTTCAAAGCCGTATAAGAGGCGCGGCAAAGACAGGCCAAAAAAAGTTAAACTCACGTTGACAATGCCGGTATCACTGCCAGCAGGCCCGATCCACTTGCCCACATTCCTGAGATCGCGAGTCCACAAGCTACTTGACAGACCCTGAGGGACCGCGTTGTTCCACCCAATGGCTTCCTCCAATTCCTCGAAAACAGCGGCGTTCAGAATGGGGGCGAACGTCTCAGTACTCCAGATCTTGTCTTTCGGGTCGCGGGTTTTCGGGATGGCGATGGTTGGCTGGACGAAGTTCCCATTCTTGAGTAAGCCATCTTCATAGCGACGCCCGCCAGATAAGATTTCAGCGTCAGAGTCGCGAAGATGTTTCACGGCGGCCGCGTAGATACCCAGAGCCCCCTGTGTGTGTAACGGCCCAATGAGTGTGCTGGCATCCAAGGGGTCCCCAGCCCGGACGCCTGCATAAAGTTTTTGCAAGCGGGCCAAAAATTCCTCCGCAATAGAACTGTGCAAGTATAGTCGCCGCGTGGATGTGCAGCGTTGACCCGCGGTGCCAACAGCGCCGAAAAAGACCGCTGGGACAGCGAGGGACATGTCCGCGTCGGGCATGATGATTGAGGCTGTCATAGAAATGGGGTCAGAATGGCGGCTTTCAAATCGGATAGCACACCCGTACCATTGTTCCCACCCAGCTCTAGGAGGACCTTGCCGAATCGCGATTGCACGGTCTTTCCAACTATACGTCCGACGGCCTCGCTACCCGTGAATGAGACTACACGAGGTCAACTATTTGAATCGATAAAGTGAAGGTACTTCCTTACCGAGGTCAACGTCTTGGCTTTCAACTATGGCAGCGCCGGCGTCTTTGCCTCCGGTGACAAGACCGGCAACGGCGCCGTTTATTCCGTTCGCTTCTAAAACGCTTGAAACGATCTTAGTGACCGCAACGGCGCAAAGAGGCGTGCTCGGTGATGGCTTCCAGAGCGTCGCATTTCCCGCTGCCATTGAAAGTGCCAGATTCCTGAATCAATATAGAATTCAGTGTACAGAAATCAAAACAAAGATTATAGAGCACGAACCAGCCATAGACGGCGACCGGGAAGTTGAAAGCGGACAAGACAGCCACAACTCCGAGGGGATTCGGAACTAGCAGTGTATTAAAACATGGTTATTTATGACATTTGAGAGGGAAGAAAGAGACGTACCTTCGAGGATGGAATGTCCTGGTCTCTCGGACGCGACGACATTGCCGTTCATCATGCGAGAAAGACCGACAGCATAATCGCACTTTGTGACTTGAGCATTCAGATAATATGAGCAAATCAAAGAAAGACTCACGATATCGACGAACTCTTGCACCTCTCCCACACCTTCGGTTCGGATCTTACCCATCTCCAGAGAAACGAGAGCGCCAAGTTCGTCCCGCTGTGCGAGTTTAGATTCGTAAGGTTGGATCATAAAATGATACGATACCTTCGCAGCTAACGCTTCCCGGATTTGCCTGAGAATCTCTCCTCTGCGTGGAGCAGGTATTGAACGGAATGAAACATATGCTTCGCGGGTCTTTTCAAGGGCATCCTGCAGCTCCTGTGGGCTTGCCTGGGAGGATGCTTGGTTTATTTCGTCACCAGAGAAAGGGGGAGATACTCACAGATGTGACCCGAGCAAGAACTTCTCCAGTGGTCGGGCACACGCTCTCGATGACTTCTCCGGTGCCTCCCCATGTGCCGTCATAAACTCCGGATACCTCGTCGGTGGTAGATATGTCCAATGAGGATAAGATGGTAGATGCCCGGCTCGAAAGATTTCTACGAGCCAAGGATGCGACACGTCGACCGAGCAAAGTATTCCTGGACAACATCGTGAGGGGAGAGACAAGGATTTAGGCGCCCAGCAAGGTCCGGTCAAAGATCCGACAGCCATGTGCTTTAACTTCTAACCTGAATCGCCACTGTCGACTTGAAGGTCAACCGACCAAGAGGGGTGTTTCACATGGGTTCCTCGTCAGTCTTACATATCTAACGCAAGGCACCGGGAAGATGCCTGGGCTTTTGTGCATTATACCATCGCTGCTATACGGACTTAGCAGGTAGTTCGACAAAGACGCGATCTTATCAGAACTCGAACTTATGTAATCAATCGTTCATCGCATCCTTTCGGCAACGCAAGCATCAATGTTTGAGGCCTGAGGTCCGAGAATTGAACAGATTCAAGCATCTTGGCAGGCCAGGACTAGGGGTGTGCACCGTAACCCGTCTACAGTCGTATGTACGGGTCCGTCAATACGGGTCCGTACCCGTCCCGTCGGCAGCTCGCGCTAATTTTGCCCGTATCCGCTGACGGTTTTTTGAAGTACCATACGACCCGTACACCATACGGCCGTATACGGGCACCATACGGCTGTACGGCTATCTTACCCTCAAGGGCATGTTTTGGCTGTATTTACCTGTCTAATTAGCTTCTAAGTATTACATATTCAATTATTACATCACCAGAATATCACTTAATTGCACTTTTGTTGAGATCGTGAGGATTTATTGGTTGGCGGTAATGTGGCGCATCGTAGAAAAGTTCCGATGCGAGATGATCGATGATGTGCTGACGCGCCTCAGGGGCGCTCGTTTGAGGTTTCTGAGTATATTCACCTATAGTTAAGAACATATATGACTCTTAGATGCTAATAATACCTCCACATATACTCCAGGGCTTCCTATTATATATTTTGTATTTTAACTATAAATTACGGTCGTACTAACCGTTGACGGCTGTATGACCACCCGTACCCGTGCCGTTCGAGCCCCAATTTGTCAATGTACGGTCCGTATTGCTTACTGGTCGTCCCCGTTCCCCACCCGTATAAATTACGGTCGTACCCGTATACGGGTACGGTGCACACCCCTAGCCAGGACTGCACCCGACTCGAATAATATGTAGTGCCCTTGAAGTTGGTGACGCTGTTCCATCCATTCCTGGAAAATATATTGGGCCTTGCAAGGATAAGTTGACCAGGATTACCCCCTGGCAGATCATTGTTTCCTGCAACAGTTAGACTCGAGACTTTTATTCATGCATGTCTCATTACAGCTGTTCCAACCAACCTTGTCCAGGTCGTTGCTTTCGTCTTTTTCGCCATCCCCTAATTCACGGTCATTGCGGGGCTGTGCGCTTTTCCTTTTTTAGAGCCAAATTTCTCGTGCCTTCGTTGTGATGTCCCTCCGCCCAGCCCGTTCCAGGATCGAAAGTGAGAGGATATTCCTCCCACCCAAGAGGTCAAACCAAGTGAATCGGGCAAAAATGAAGGAGTTAGATTGCGAAAGGAAACTGGTGGCACAGGGCAGGCCCCCTGATTATGCTGGAGGCAGTTTCTCAAATTCGGACAAAAAACGATCTCAGACGGCCGAAGGCCGTCGTCAAAAACGGACATTTGGCCTCCATCCTGTCGGAAGGCCGATAGCAAAATTCGGACAAACAGCCCCACATGGGTCCAAAATCCTTGTCACCTCGGCACCATATCCAGCACAGGCCCCGATTGCCCGCGAAGTGGGCCGCTTTTAGTAAGTCCCGGTGCCAGTAGGGCTCAGGAAGCGAGGCTGGGAGCGAATAACGGACGTTTTTCGAGTCTCAGATGTTGACATACAAATCAGCCATTTGACCTCAAATTCGGAATTTGAGGTCAAATGCTAGACTCGATCCCAGTCTCCGTCGGTAGCTGATTATCGATAGCGTGAGGGAGGGAGGAAGGATATAACGCTATGGAGGAGGAGTTGTTTTGCTGGTGGTTACTGGGCGGTCATGGAGGAACTGGTAGTAACTTATCCTTTATCTTTTGTTTCCTTCATCACTATGTACACATCCATCATTTCTTATTCCTGACATTTGTCCCAGTGTCCCAGTGCCCTCTCCTCATGCCTCGTCCCCCCTGCACCCCCTCATCTGCATCACCACTCCTGCCCATTTTTGAAGCCCTCCCCTAGCACATTACTATGTGTTATTTGAGTTAGCTGCCTGCCTCTTGCCCTCCCCCCCATATTCATTAGTATATTATTTTTTGTCTGTAATAAGATCAATAAAATCGGCAAGGTCATGAGCCAAGAACAGAGTGAACAAATCCACAACTTTGGACTAGGTCTTTACTTCCAGACGAGTACAGGAGGAGGCGCGATCTATGCTGTTTCCTTGTACATTGAACACACCCTCTAAAATGCCCATCTGTTGCATGCCTGTACCATGATTGACTCTGTTGCGCCTGTCTCGGCAGAAGCCTGTGGTGAAAAGCCCACTAGCACCGCCTTCGTACCACCACGTATCCTTCCAATCAACTCCTTCTTTTCCCGATGTCACTTGATTTGACCTTTCAGATGGAAGGAATACCATCTCAATTTTGATCCTGGAGTGGGCTGGGTGGAGGGACATCACCTACAAAGGTGCGAGATCTGGCCTCAACTGCCATCAATTGCACCCACTATGTCCGTGAACATGGGGGTGGCTTTGCAACCTAGACAAGGTTGGTTGGTGTAAAGTTAGATTAGATGTTTGGTAGAGAAAGTCAATTAAAGGATTCTAATCACCCTTCTCACTCGCTCAGACAAGCACATGTGGCTGAGGGAGTAGGAGGGAACACGGCTAACAAACAAGGTTACATTTTAGGAAGAGCGGAAATGTACTACAATAGTTCAACAATAAGTGTAAAACATATTATGTAGGGAGGGAGGGAGGTCAAGCAATATAGCCAGCTGTAGAGCGCTCAGGTGTTAGTGCGGGGTGCGAGACATAGCCATGAAATATACATACTAAGAGGTTCGCGAGAGTGAAAGGCAGGGCACTAGGGTTTCACTCTGGGAAACTCTGAATCTTAACGCAGACACAGGAGTATGGGATGGAGTAGGTGAGACATTGGTGCACAGGTGACCTAGTACATGTGATGCATTGTGCAGGTGTGGGACACTGGGCCTGCATAACACATGTGAAATGCTTGTGTGCCAGCGTGGGCGAGAGTAGACTTGAGGGAGGCTGTGGAGCCAGGGGAGAAGTGGGTGGCACTCTTTCACCATGAGTATCAAGGTGATTAGACTTGAGTAAACATATGTCTAAACTAGAATAATTAGTATGGGCTGTAGGCGTGGGTAGGTATAAGTAAGTGATAAATGACGACTAAAGACTTATCACACACAGGTATACTCCTCGTCCTTCACGTCATGATCATCTACCACTTCCCTCAATATCCTGGCAGCCTTTGATAGTGCTTTGCGTAGCAGGGACAGCAAATGGGGCCTTCGCCTTTCCCTATGAGGTGTTTCCAAGTGTGTTTCAAGGTGCACCACCTCTTCAACCAGTGAATTTGAGACTTATAGCTAGCACTGCCATACCTCACAACTGCTCTAATATCAGCTGTCCACACTTGAGTGACAGTGTCCCAGCATTTAATCACAATGGCTCTGGCAGCTTCATACATAGGATCAGATGTGAGAAGGCCCCATTGAACATATCCTTTGGGCTTGCGTTCTGGTTCTCTAGGCGGGTTGCTGGAAGACAAGCAATGTGGGATGGCACTAGTTGGCTGTTGTTAGGCGGGGTGGGTCATCATAGTCCATGCTGGGAAGGGATGCTTCTAGCCTCACCAAGAAGATGCAATCAAGATCCACTTGGGTGAAGGCAGGGCATGATTGAGATTGTCAATTGATTTTAAGGGGAGAGCTTGCAAATAATCAGGGGTGATGATAGTTGAGGAATAGGATATGATTAGGGATCTATTTACATGCCACCCTCGAGGTCCTTCGGAAGCCACCTCTTGTGTAAAACCTGTGCTCAGTCTCAATTCACACTGTGACACCATAAAGGTCTGGGATCTGCCCAGCGGCCCCATGCTCTAGGAGTTCAGGAACGGACATATAAGCCGTAATTTCAATGTCAAATTTGACAATTTCAGGATCATGAGGTGAGTGGTGACCAATGACTCGTCTTCTTCTTTGTTACATTTGGCTCATCAATCTTTTGTTCTATAGCACATTACATGGTCGACCAATTGTCGTGTTAGATTTTGTCGCAAGATCTAGATGATTCTGTGTTGTTCATCTGATTTATGTTTGCATTTTCTGGGATTCAACTGGAAATCACATGTTTTGCTTGGACTTGACATCATTTTGTACAACATTGAACTTGTAACAGTAATTTGTATGCTAATTGAGTGCTAGTATGTTTGATGCTACAGCTAAAACTCCTTTCTAATATGTAAAACTACAAAATATAACCAAACCCCAACACCAGCAAATCCTGATGTTGCTACACAGTCCGGACAGACACCTATAGACACTCATAGAGCCATAGAGCTTATAGATACATGTAGGGCACTGCAGCTCTGGACATACTGCTGCAACCTCTTTACAGACTGTCACAGGCTCTGCACAGAGCTCGACAGACACCCATAGGCTCTTTACAAAGGATCACAGACATAGCCTCTGTACGTAACATTTTGATATATTTAATGTTATAGATTGTTGCAATTATTCCACACAATTGTAAGGCAGTCATAAATGATGATAATAAAGTACTGCTAAAATGTAAATATGCTACAAGTACACTGTTATTCATATGCCAGGTTATGCCATGGTTACCCAATGGACACCCAATGGACACCTATCCAAGTACAAACATACAAAACTGACCGCAAGCCTTTACTTTGCCCATCCTCTCTGATCCCCATTCTACCTGGCTCCCAAAGTCCAGCTGTGCTGTGTGCAGGGAGTGCCCCTCAAGTTATGGATATGTGCATGTGTATTGGCACAGTCTCACACATGGAGGGCTGGGTGAGTGCAGAGGGCTGGGTGAGTGTGGAGGGCTAGGTGAGCAAGGTGTACTGGCATGAGCACAGAGGCTGATGTGAGTGTGCAGACTGTGCGGGCTTGAAAGTTGATGCAGGCATAGAGGCGGGCACAGATATGCAGGCTGGGCATGGGTATGAAAGCCGGGTGTGGACATGGAGGCTGGCATTCTTGTTGTCTGAGTTGGGCTCTGCGGCATTCAGGGCTTGTAAGATGTTGTGGGCAAGCAAGGACAAAAACAATACCTTAGTGCGACTCAAGATTGCAGTGATAGCAGAGGAAAGCTTTGAGAAGAAGTAATGGGCCAAGATATTGATGTGGAGGATTTAGGGCCGGACAATGAATACTTGTGAATTTTTTGGAGCTTGAGGCCTGTGTACTGAAAGGATTTCTAAGCCCTTTGAATGTTGATAGACATAGCTACAAGACACTGAGCAGACAACATAGTTGTGCAGATTGAAGTGATAGCTGTGCAGAATTTGGCTGCGGCCTGCTCTGTGCAGCTCTATGGTGTCTATGGCATCTATGGAATTTTTTTCTTTCTATGAGTAAAAATCAGAGTTTGCTGATAAAACAATTTAATCCAATATTTTACTTGGTACTCACCATAGGTGAGATTGTGTCCTAAACTAGAGAATACCAACCAAGCAACAATACAGCGAGCTGTAGCGTAAATAATTGCAAGCACAGTGAGTAACCCCAGAGTGATGGAACTAAACTTTAGGTCATCAACAGGGTAGATGCCAAACACTTTTTGGGAATTTTTGTAGGTCAGGATAAGGGATGGGATTATGACCATAGTGCTGATGCTGCCAGTCCAAAGAGTTGTCTTTACTGCCAAATTAATTGTATTGGATTTGGAATAATAGAATCCCTCCAAAGAATATTGACATGAGCAAGGCAATAACAAGACTTCTGTATGTCCCATCGGAGGTAAAGCCTCCCACCCAGAATGTGGGGATGTTCTCAATGCTTGCCAAGTCCACATGGTGTTACAACATGCATAGCTGTCTTGACTTTCTGACCTAAAGAGCTTCTTTGTAGAGTGGGCTAAGTCAAAGGTAGAATTAGGGACATTGAGTGTAGAGACTACCTTGTTGATTGGAGCGAACTGTGAGTCTTGAGACAGTTAATATAATATCCGTAACTGAGAGAAGTAAACTATACCTCAAGACAAAGAGGATAAGCTGATGTCTCAAGGTGTACAAGGTATCTACTTATACTAAAGAGTTATGAGAGAATATGTCCTAATGAGTAAGGCTTAGCAATACATGTAGTAAGGTGTCTGATGAAGGGGGGCACAGTGAGTCAGAGATGTGTATGTAAAAGTCCGTTGTCAGTTGGTGTTCATAAGTGTGTAATAAATAATGAGTCATGTGGGGACCAAGCCACATGATACGAGAGTAATCAGGTCATGTGACAATGTATCTAATATGTCTGTGGCTAGAATGTTCTTTGTGCATGTAGATGAAATAATGTGTAACCATATGTATGAACATGTTGTCCAAGTATTGTAGTGAGATAGGGGCAACTCGTGACACATAGGAGTCTTCAAATCCAAAGTAGAGATTCATCCTCTTTTGTCACTCTGACTTCCATGGCTTGTGCATCCTCAGGAGGTTCCTGGTGAGCTTTGAGAATGTGGGCTCTGACACAGGGATATAGCTAGTAGCATTTATAGGCTTATTGAACCAGGCTCCCCAGACCAGAATGAAGATGGATTGGTATGCAAGGATCACCGAAATTGTTCATGAACATGGCTGGAGGGGTGAAAAGCAAGTTTGCTTGGACTAGTTCAATGATGTCTTCAGGCCCTTTCAGATGAACAGGCCCCTTGTCGTTCTTGAGCTTGTAGCCACCCATGATAACAAGATGGGCATGTGCAACAGTCCAACATTCATCATGTAACCTGATACACTGTGCAGCCTTGTCCAGATGGTGGGCAGCAGTGTATTAGACATTTTCTTCATGAGCAACATACAACATCATTGGGGTTTACATTCTTCAGTCTTGAAGCCATCTCCTAACCCACATTTTGTGACCACTTCTCTTCTGGTTGACTCAAGCTCGTCAGCCAAATCCCTTGCCCTGTGCATCTGCCTTAGTGCAAACCACATTATCCCCTCAGGGAAGATCACTGTGATTGCGGTCAGAGCTATCTGGCCCAGATGTCAGCCTAGGAGGTTTTGTGGGAAGGGAAGGCCTGGGTCTGCTTTCTGACCAATGTTGGGGTGTACCACCACCCATATGGCCTATGTGCCCTGGGCTAAGCAGTGGAGCCAGATGCTTCATAAATCTCGGCATCCATCAATGTCTTTGCATAACTTTTTGATTGAGATCCCAGATAGGTTGCCAAATGGGTCCAAGTTGGGAGAGATAGAGGATGCCACAATGCCAGTGGCCTCAATCACAAGGCCTGCAAGAGCTGTCCAAAGTGTTTTGTTGTTCTCATGTTTCAGATTTCTGTGCAGCCCCACCTAGACCCAGCCACATTATTACATTTGACACCGAGGATCACCATCAGTGGTGGTAGCAACTGCATAACAACTTTATTCAACATCATAACTAAAATTCTTGCTGTCTACCTAATAATGTATATACTACCATTTGCAAGACGGTACCAGAAATTATGCAAAATGTCCTCCTCAGACCAACTCAACACTGAAGAGCTCACCTCGAGGATTTGGGATGGGTGCGGTCACCACACGGCTCAAAATGCAGCCTTTCTGCTCGGCATGACCGATGAGCTGCCGGAGCTCAGCCCAACGGAGAAGCATCAACTCCTTATGGTTCAAGCCCTTAGCAATGCAGAGAACGGCGGGGGATACCCTCCTACAACCGCTTCTGAGCTGTGTGAGGCCTCTGGCATTGATGAACCTGACAACAGTCACAAAGGTAAGCTCATCTCCCATCCCAGGAGTATTATCTAACCGAAGTTCAGTCCCTTTCTATATTCCACAGAACACGACTAACCCCGATGTTGCCAATGCCAATGTTCTCATTCACTTCTCCGAAAGTGAATACCGAACCAATGTTTTTGAGTGGATCTGCACAACTATGGGACTGCTATCAACATACGACAAGCTTGGCTGTAAACTGACTACGGCTCCTAAGGCTGCTGTCATGAGGCTCTTGACCTCTGATGATATCAAGATGGTGTTTGAAGCTGTGAATTATGCCCGAAAGGAGCAGGTGAAAGGGAATGGTAGGGGTAAGCTCAAGAAGATCGCTGTCGAGATCATCAACCTAGTGAGCACCAACAAGAGCTGTGTTATGCCACCAAACAATGCTCATTTCGATGGATTACATCAAATTCATCAACCATGTGCAAGGTCATCAGCAATGGTCCCTGACTCTCCTGTCATTCACGTCCACTTGCCCCAGTACCCTCATACCTTTGTCGACTCTCACTCTAGCAATATCCCTGTCTCTGCTTCATCACTTGGGGTCACAAGGGGCGGTGGCATTGATCACCAGTATGCCGTTTACCTGGACTCTGAGTTGGACAATGAAAATGATGCCATCGGTGTCATCTTCAACTTAGCTGCCATCCTTGAGGGCCTTGTGAGTTGTTATCCCGAAGTCAACTTCCAGCAGTATGAGGGGAAGCTTCGCAGTCATGGAATCATGTACCTGGACATTGCTGCCTGATCCGAGGCAAGCTGGTACACTGATCCTGCCAAGACTGGCATGTTGGATGGGGAAGCCGCTCTCTATCAAGAGTGGGTTATGAAGGAGATGGTGAAGCGCATGAATGAAAATTGGAAGATGAGGACCATTCGGAAGGGAAAGAAGAAGGCTTGCATTTCTACTCCCGAAGATGAGCAATGGGACTTGGAGAAGGAGAATCTCCCGCCTATCACATCAAACTCTTGGGGCTGAGTGGTTGAGCACTGCACCTGCTAAGGCAAACCTTTTCATTCCTTTCCTTGTGCTACATATTGCTCTGTCATAACTTCATCTATGATACACACCTTCCACCACTGTACACCTATTATGCCCCTTCCTTGCAATTGTTCTTGTGATTTGATGTACTACCACTTGTCATTCTACTGCTCTGCTTTCTCTCTCCATGATACACACTGCCGGGCGGTGTCCAGTTCTCAGGCCCTTACTTACTTCAATGATGTACAATTACAATATAAATTTGTTTCTAGATTACATATCCACAGTCGTAAAACCAGCCACAAATATTACTAGGAGTCATTGTCTGGTAAACAGCATCCCATAACAGATAGAACGGGCCCATAGCTGTTGGCACACCCAATGGTAGACACACAAGACTATGATCATGATACAACCTGAGCCAGGTCTTCATCGCAGAAAAGCCCTCCTCAATAGGGTTAAAATCTGGCGAGTAAGGAGGAAGATAGCACAGGTGTATGCCACTGAAATCACCTTTGAGTACATGGTACATAGATAGATGAGAAGACTCACTGTGCTTCAATGATGTCACACAAGCCTTCGAAATGATGCTGACTTGTGTTGTCCATCACCAGCACAGAGTTCTTCAAGGGGTATGGATTCATGCGAGTCAACAGAACCTCTACATATTGTGTGAAAGTGTCTTCAGTCCAAGAACATGTAATAATGTCCAAATGGAGGACACCATCAAGTGAAATTGCCGGGAGAATGGAGAATCTGTGATGGCCGTCAAAACGACACCCCCCGATCATGACCGATGAAGTTCACCTCTGCCCACGAACAAAGAAGTCCCGCTGATATGCCCTGCACAAAGAAGCTGCCCATGAATATTGTCGCCTAGTGGTATGGTGATTGCATGCCGACTCGTCTAGAAAGACAAGCATGTCCAGCGGGTACTTTTCACCCACCACAATTTGGTATTGAGCACAGAGTTCTTCATTTCGCTCGAGAGCAACTCAACTAACCTATGATGTGGTGTGCTGTTAGACATTATCTTGTTGCTAACATCAACTACATTGATGTACCTTCTTTCTCGTGTATCCATTCCAGGTCAGTGTGCACGAGATCATTGACCTACCCCATCAACCCCTCACATCATAAGTAGTGCCTCACGAAGCTCTGCCAGGTAAATATCTGATGTCCTCTCCACCATCCCGATGATATACTGTTGGAGATGTCATCACACAGCACTGCTTAGCATCGAGATGCAGTGCAACCCAGACTCAGTAGCAAATGACTCACAGCTACATCCCCAGAGTTCAGCTCGCGAGGGGGGCCATTCACTTCTGGCTTCTGTATCACCTTCCCCGTCTGCCTCCATAGAGAAACAACTTGCTGTACAGTCCGCCGGGACATGTGTGTCACTTTAGCAATATCTGCAGAGCCCATATGACCCGCCATCGACACAATCAGCTCTTTCTGAGCAGGATGGATATACCTTTGGAGACCTTTAGCCATTGTCTGTGATTTGTGAATGAGATGCTAAGAACTGGGTAGATGACAAGGGGTTAGATACAACGAGAGCAAAGCGAAAGCCTTAGTAATAGAGGTGGCACATGTATATATTGGGTAGGGTCAGGTGGGGCTGCACAGAAATCTGAAACACGAGCAATGACCATTGACCTGCCAATGGCTGTCACATGTCATACATCAGTCCACATGTCCACTATCAGAGATCATTACATACACATATATTTGACTCCCTAGGCCCCTTGTTATCATATATGCTTTTTTTTATTTAAAAAAATCATTGTTTAACCTCCATTGGGGAGGGTATCCCTATGGTAGAATCATATATGCTTATTAATAAGGCCCCACATTGACATATACATTTACACTTACATTCTATTTTATCAACACCACTATAAGGCCCATCTGAGAACTACTCCAAATACATGTCACAACACTTATGGTCTTTACACGTGGTATTAGCTGCCAGGGCGCACCAGCTCGAAGTAAATTCTGTCTTCTGGGATACTTGGATATGTATTGATATAACCTATCTACGGCATCCAAACCAAATTATAGTGCTATCTACTTGTGTAATATAGGGATTAAAATCAAATCAGCCACTGAGGATTACCAAACACGGAAGCGTGGGAATTGCCATTTTGGCAGTCAAGCCATGTCCTTTCGCTGACTTCCTTATTCATTCCCCTCTCCGTCGCTCTCATCGCCGGCTCTCCCCAAGCTCCTCAAGACACGGCCGACGTGATGTGAGGCACAGGCCCACAACAATTTGTAAGTCTTTAAATTTAATTCTCTACTTGTACTTGCTAACATCTCTACTTTAGCTACAGTGTGCGCGCTGGGCTGGCAGCACCACCCACACACGCCCTGCACCGGCGCACACCCACCCACGCCCAGACCCGTGGCTCAGTCACACTAACACTACCCCACGTGCCCATGTTCGTATGCCCACCACACGTGCACATCCGCCAGCCTCCACGTGCACATCCGCCAGCACTCACAAGGTGCAAGCTCGCCCACCGCACGTATCCATCCATCAACCCCACCCGCACGCTCGCCTGCCGTGTGTGCCAGCCCTGCTCGCCAGTGTCACATGCACACTCACCCGCCCTATGTACCCCAATGTGCACACCACCTTCACGCTCCCAGCCTCATGACATGCCAACCCCGTGTGCCTGTCCACCGTACACACCTGTCTGTCAGCCCACCCGCCGTGTGTGCCCGTCCCCCAGCCCTACGTGCGTGCTCGCCAGCGCCACATGCACGCATGCACGCCTGCCCCACGTGCCATGCTCGCTCGCCACGACACTGCATCCGTAGTTTAAAGTTTAATATAGTTTTGTATTGGTCAGGGGGGTCCCGGGTAGCTCCGCACTGCCGGGTTATTTCGTGTCCGCGCCGTCGGTCCACACACAGCTGCGTGGTTCCGGTCCTGTCCAGTTACGGTTATTCGCCCTGGAGGGCGCAAGGGTACCCTACGAATTCATAGATAGAGATAGGGGCTAGAATTTCCCCATCCGTAGATCCAGCTAGGTAGTAAACATTGTATTTACAGCATGAAATATTACATGTTTTCTCTCAAATCCCGCCTGCCTACTCATTCCCGCCAATTACGGGAAGCCAGCCCACAGCTAGCTTTTTATGTAAAAACATTTCCCGCCATCCCGCCAGTGGTGAGCAAGGGACTGCCAGCACTGTGGGCTGAAAAGGGCGGTGACTGAAGAGTGATATATCACATGGACTTGCAGACTGCAGACTTTAATGCATTAGAGGTTTACTTACAGCATCAGTAATTGATATATTACTATGCCAGCTACAGGTGAGTCACTACTAGTCAGTGGCAGCTTGTGCCACCAGTAAATATTCGTGAGAATCTAGATGTGAAATGCTGCATCACAGGCCATTTCGATTGCCCCATTAGTCGGTCTATTGGTGGTGCAGCCTGAGCAGCACATTGATAAGTTTGACAAGAAGCTGGGTGGCTTGCACGCATTGCAGAAATGGGCACCCAGCAGACACCAATGCTGCGAAAGGACCAATTTTCATAAACCAGAGAAGAACGAAGGTTCAGAATCAATCTGATTTTTGCCTTTCTTCTTCCGCCCCGCCAGTTCGTCTTTCTCCTGCTTTTGGCGCTTGCGCTTTTTCTCCTGAGGAGCTTCCTCCTCGTCATCGATGTCCTTGTCCTCCACCATGGGGGCTTCTTCATCCGCTTCCATATCAGAACCCACGCCCTTCCCACTCAGATCCGCCACCGCTGTTCCTTCCTCCTCCTTCTCACTCTCAGCACCTCCCTCGTCTTCATCATCATCCTCATCCTCAAATACGTCTTTCAGATCTGTCATCTTCAGCATCTCTTCGTGGCCCGCACTTCCCACCCAGCGCCCCTCGCCACCCATATCGACGTGCATGCGTTCGATAGGGAAGTCCCCATGGTCTGCAATGACGCCGATGAGCTTCGTGGGGAGGAGCTGCACGGCACGCAGCAGGCCGTCCGATGACCCAGTGAGGATGGTCGAGTGGGAGGGGGGGTATGACGAGGGGAGGGCACAGAGTGCGTCGATGGAGGAGGAATGACTATACAACGAATACATAAATGTGAGTGTGGAATTCTCAGCACGCGGAAATATCTTACCCAGGTACACGGTCGACACAGTCGCCCCACCCTTTATTCTTGTTGAATATGGATAGTATGCCCAGCTGGGTGCCTACAACTACCTTGGAGCCACT
>KV417492.1:219395-233569 GCA_001630335.1 Athelia psychrophila | reverse complement strand
GTAAGTGCGCCAGTACCGTCCACCATTTTGGTAAATGACCGATCATGCAAAGTGCCCATCTCGTCTTCACCACGATGACCTGCTGCGTTGCAGCGGATGCTTAACTGTCCTATATTGTGGTAGAAAGTGTCAGCGTATGGATTGGGCAGCCCACAAACCAACCTGCCAGGAGATGCAGCAACTTGTTCATGGTGAGCTGGATGTTGATGCATCTGTGAGAATGCAAGTTCTCTGATTTATTCTCTCATCTCAAGACTCGGGCGGAATAGACACCACGATGGATTCAAAAGGTTCAAGATTCATCCGGTATATGGTCGAGAATGACATTCTTGAGTACGATTTATCCTTCGACAAGTCAAATTCACCAGTCCGGTGCTCTCCTTCCAAATTTACTATCAATGTGGACTACATCCCGGTGCCCTTTGCGATCACAATAGTTCCAATTGCCGAGGCTCGTACCGAGGATGTACATTGGGAAGCTGTGATTGAACAGTCTTTGCAAAGCAATGACAGGCTGATGGTGGCGACGGTAAATGTGCAAAGAGGGCGCCTGATCTCCTCTACAGCATTTCTACTAGCAGCTCCGTAAAGTAATATTGATTTCAGCTTATTATCCCATGCATGCAGGCATGGCTACTTTACAGTTTACGTATTGCGCAAGGTGCTCGGGACACGTTCATGACTTCGCATGCGGGTAGACATTTCCTCTGCGGACCAACATGTCGGTTTATGAACCCTTGCAGCTAATGAATTGGAGAGAAAATGCAGTCGAAAGTTTAAAGGAGGCGACGTCTTCTGGGCTAGGCCTGTTCGTGTGCTGATCTTGCAGTCGATCATTGACATTGTGCCGTCTCCGTTATTCGGGGTAGAGCAACATCAGCAGCAAATCATAAAGTCCAGATCCTCAAGATATTGTGTTTCCCCCCTAATTACTGATGGAAATTAAATAGTACACGGTATAATTAATCTAATGTCCCATAGATTGCATCTATCTATCTATGAAGCGAATGGGAGGTACGCAGCCACCACACCGCCACCCCAAGAGCCAGGGTTCGCAGCGACTGTAACATTGGCGATGCCTGCTGCCGCTGCCGCGATGATATTGGTCCATCCCCCTCCCGTCCCCCCGTTATTCGGATTGAAAATAGCAAGATTGGTAGGAGTATTGTTCGTGATCCAGATGTCGTTTGTCTGCGTTGGGGCAAAAGTCCACACGGCCGAACCATAGGAGAAGATATTCTGACCACCGTCGAAATTTAACCCAAACGCCTGCCGACAGTTCACATCACCAATCGCGCAGTTTGAGAAATCCGGGTCGTGATAGACGCTATTGACCGTCCAATTCGACGGGGCCGGATTGTCTCGCTGCCAGTAGGGCGTCTCGTCCTGGATTAGCCCGAGCCATACGTTCTGCGCATTGTAAGTTTGCACAGAGTAGAGCGAGCAGTGCTCCATGGCGACCCCCACAAAGTAGGTCGGACTCGTGCTTTCGATAAGCGCCCCGCGCCCCGTCTGAAGTGCGGCGGCATTCGCGCCGGGCGTGTTGTCGATCCCGTGGTCCGCATTCCACCCCCACACATTCTCGAGATACGCGCTGCCCGATGTCGTGATATGCATGAACCCCCACGCAGACTTGCACTCGTGCCCATTAGTCGTGCATAGCTGGCCCTGGTCAACCGCGGATGCGGTGCCGCCCGTGCGAAAGATGCAGTCCCATATGCCGATATCTCCAGGCGCTCCGGCCATGTTGATCTCCACGAGCTTTGCGCCTGGATATACATTTCCGGGCTCCACGACCATGTCGGACATGACGAACGTGCCGGTGTCGCCTGGCTTGCCGATTTGAAGCACGGGTTGCGGGTTCATCTCGTTCGACCAGTACGAGCTGTTGCCACTGTCAGCGCGAATGCTAGACCACGCTTCGCCCTGTAGGATGGTGCCTGGGGGGATGTACAGTGTGGCGCTGATACGATAAACGCCATATGGGAAGTAGACTGAGTGCCTACGTATTAATACAGCGGCATGCGACCGAAGAAACGAACGCACCCATTTTACCGGTCCCGGCAGTTTGGTTCACGACTGCTTGTATGATAGCGAGATCATCCGTCGCCCCATCTCCTAAAGCACCAAACCCTTTGATATTCACGACGTCTGACACATCCAGGCTAGAAAAAACAGGCTTCGATTGCCCGTACCAACGCCCCTGGGTGAGCATCGAACTCGGCTTCTGCAGTGCGTTAAATGCCTGTCCGTCCGTGAAGACCGGCGTGGATTGGTTGGTGTAAATAACTCCTCGGACGTAGCTCGAGACACTCTTGGAGCCAGACTTGGTACCTGCGAGGATGACGCCGGCTGAGGAGTCAGACGTGTTGGTGGTGATGATATTTATGACGTTCTCTGTCGATAAATTGTCTATCACGACGGCGCGAATGTCGGATGTGGATTGCATCGGCGCGATGATCACTGTGCCGACACCTGACGCGGTCGAGTCAATGAGCGAAAGGGAATACTGTTTATGATCAGTCTGTGTGCGGCGGCGACTAGATGAGATCACTCACGACGCCTTCGGAGCCATTCGTAGGTTGCCCAACAATACCAGTTCCGCAATCCTTGAAGTTGATATTTTGGAAAACGCCCACGTAGAGATGCTGAAAACGCTGTCAGCTTCGAGCACGGTTTTAAAAACAAATTTCCTGACCTGCGTGGTAATCGCGGTCGTGCATAGCTCGAAGTTCAGATTCCTGGAGGTTTAGCGTTGAGCTTCGACGATAAATAGTGGAGATCTGCGAGAATTTACCGACCTGAAATGAAACTGCTCATTGTTCACGTTCAAGCCTACATTTCCGCCAACGAACGACAAGTCCCCCATGAACGTCCCGGATCCTCCCCCCTTCATGTCTATACCCATGTGCTGGCTGCTCTCCGTCATGGTAAAAAACATATCTCGCAAGCTGGTCGCCTGAGCCACCCCCCAGTTAACGCACGTGATCGCAACACCTGCTGGTACGCGCGTGGTGTCGACGTTGAGATTGCGGATCGACTTGTAGAAATTGAGGGACGCTGCCCCGCCGTTCCAGGATGAGCCACCGGTAGTGGGGAAACCGTCGAGGACGTAGTTCGCGCCGAATGTAGAGGTCGGGATTATCGTGGGCGTGTTGGAGGGGTTGCCCACAATCTGGGTGTACATGGAGATCTGGAGGGTCTTCGAGACGATGTAGTTCCCTGGTGGGAAGTAGACGAGTTTGGGGAAGAGCGTGGAGCCTGAACAGGAGCTCTTGGCACAGCCATCTCCATCTACATAAACGAAATTAAGACATTTATTGTTTGGAAGCAATCCGTGAGTCTTACCAGTCAATGCTCTCTGGATAGCGGCAGTGTCGTCACTGTAGCCATCCCCCTTGGCATTATACGGAGAGCTAGTTACGGCAGTAAGTCGTCAATGCATAACTTCATATCGATCCACGTACGACATAACATTCCTGTAGACCGTAAAATTGGCAGAGGGGTTGTACGGCGACGTGCCATTGTGCGTCATAGAAGACAGCCAGTAGGGAGTGCGGCTGATATCACTGGACCCGCCAGGAATAGATCTATAGGCGGATTCAGAATCAGCATACTCACGAACGCGAGGGAAACATACGCGTTGAGCACCAGTGCACAGTAGATCGCGGATTGTGTCCCCGTCCCCGTCGATGAAGAAAACAGCCATTCGAGCATAATGGCGGCGATATCGGGGTTTATTGGGGAGGAGAAATTTCGACGCACGTCCAAAGCGCGTCCTTTTATACAAGAAAGCCGGGCAGAGCATGAGTCGGCAGCCGCAGAAGGGCTGACGCAACGATCAGCCCATCATTTCGCACAAAAAGGGTACATCTGCTGCAGTTGCGCCGGTAGCCGTTCACTTTGAAGCCACGCTCCAGCCTCGAGGCTGGCACATCCGGTACCCTTCCCGGGTGCCATCGTGGAGAGGGGCCAAAGCTCCGAAACCGAAGCAATTGTATTGGGTATTGGTGAAAGTGTTATGTAGGGGAATAAGACGGCAATGGTTTCACATTGCAAAAGCGAAAGGAAAATGATAATGAGACACGTTCACGGAACAATGCAGGGACCAGACAATCGGATGTCGCCAGTTCGTCGCCAGTGCACCGCTATGCACAGCCGACGGAGTCCGAGGAATCCTTAAAGCGGTTCCGTGTGAAATGAGGCACGGAGATAGCGGATTTGTAAGCCTATGCCGAGCCGACACGGGCAGTAAATTTGAAGTCCCGAACGCCATCTCAAAACGCAGCAATCCTGCTACCTCTCATCTCGTTTCCTCATTGTCCCAGTGCAGCTTGCTGCGCCTCCATCTGCCGAGTCATCTCTATCCTCTCTTTCAGTGCCATCAACCGTGTCTGCTTCGCAAACAATCTCCCTATGAAACCCAAGCCCACGATCGCGGCCGGCACGACTGCCACCCATGGGAAACGCAACCGGCGCATACCCCATCCCAGGACGAGCGTGGAGACGCCGAGTGTGTACTGGTATATCTCGAGCAGGCGGATTTCGGCCGACATGGAGAGCAGCGCCTGGTCCTCTTTTGCGCGTTGCGTGAGCGGACTAGTTTCGGTAGGCGGGGTAGGATGGGACATGGTGGATCTAAGAACAAGATTATTAGTGGTGCTGAAAAGTGAAGGCATAGAATGCAACTAGGTAGCGTACGTCTCGATCGATGACAGTTGAAGTGGATGAAGTGCTGGACGCTGGCGTAACGCGTTCTCACGACGCAATAGATACCGGGCTTGTGTCTGTGCCGAACCGATAGGGGCAGGCGTCAGTGCTTGTTGTGCACAAAGAACAAAGGTTATTCTACAGCGTAGTAACTGATTACACAAATGAAAGGATAGTTAATTCAGACAACGCCACGATGTATCAGCCAGTGTTTGTGTTGGTGGACCATCATTAATCGTGCGGTGGCCCAGGACAGTAAGGTACAGATGTGCATATAGAAGGCAACCGTATGCCATGCGCAAACGGAGCAGCTTTCCCAATACCAAAATTACACTACAGCGCAGGCGCACAAGCCGCGATACTCGACTAGAAGTATTCCGCGTGCGCGGGGACATCATAGCTCCCCGTGCCTCCATTCCCGGTCAGGTTCGTGCATTCCTCAATCATCTCGATCTGGCCCGCACCGATGGCATACGTGGGGATGTCCGCGTCGTGTGATATCCAGTACTTGGGTGAGATGTGCGTGAACCCTTGGAGTAGCAGGCCCACGCGCGGAGCAGAGTCGTCGGTGTGCATTGTGTGGTAGTTTTGGCTCCGCGAGGAGGTGGCTTGGGCGGTCATGTAGGTCAAGAATACCAGGTCTCCGGGGTGCTGTTGGCAGAAGTTATACTGCAGGCAAGGAATGTCAATCAACCAGATTAAATAAGGTACATCCATTGTTTGCCCTTCATCGGGGAGTGTTCCACTATGGTAGAGGTGAACTTTCAATGTAACTAATCCAAATCCTACTGTTGGCCTCCAATGTTACATACCACTAGCTAAGGCCTAAAGAACCTTGCCGGTGGTTGTGGCACTGGTCGAACTTCGGAGTCATTGATCTTCCGAGACGTCGTTCCAGGATCTTCGGGATGAATCACGGAGATACGATCCTATTCGCGAGCCTCGGTCTTGAAGCTCTGAGAAGGTGAGTGAGGCTTTTAATATATCATCGGACTGGTAGTTACATGTATTAGTCTGCAACGAATATTTTATACAGGTAAGGTTAGTATTCTGACACACTCTTCCAAACTTTCAAATATCATGGAAAGGCAATGAATCATGATCCAACAGCGCTTCGTGATGTTCACGATTTACAGCTGCGGGGTCTCCACGAAGAGCTGCTCTAGGTAGCCAGGCGGGTATCGATCCCCCTCGGTCGCGTCCGCGTCCTTCGCTGCTTGCCTGATATCCACCAGATCTTGCGCTGTCAACTGCACGTTCGCCGCTGCGATGTTCTCTTCCAGGTACTGTCCGCACAGCACAATCAGAACCTCCGACTCAAAGAGCAACAAAGAACAAGGGGGAAAGACGAGAGACTGTATGCACACCTTGATCTTGGTAGTCCCGGGGATGGGGATGATATCGTCTCCCTGGGCAAGCAGCCACGCGATCGAAACCTGCCCGGGGGTGGCGCCGTGCGCCTTGCCGATGTCCGCAAGCCCTTTGGAGAGCTTCAGAATATTGGGGAAGTTCTCCTTCGAGTACCTTTGAGTGCCAAATACCGTTAACCAATGGAGACGGCGGAGACGTGAGAAGAGCTCGAAGGCATACCTGGGAACCATGCGTCTGAAATCTCCTTCCTCAAAGTCGTCGGGGCTTTTGTACTGCCCTGTCAACAGACCGCGTCCCAATGGTGCGTATGCGACGATCTTGACACCCAGCTCCCTCGCCTTCGCGAGGAGCGCGATCTTGGGGTCCTCAATATCGAGCGTGAACGGTGAGTACTCGACCTGGATCAGAGGTCAGCATGTATGCACGTGTCGGTGAAGTGCGGGGTTGGCTGACCTGGATGACGGCGATGGGATGCACTTTGTGCGCGCGCTCGAGGGTTGAGGCGGTGCATTCGGAGAGGCCTAGGTATTTTACTTTGCCTTCTTTCACCAGCTCTGCCATCGCGCCGACGGTGTGCTGCGGACGTCGCGGTCAACTCGAGTAAAGATTGATCTTGAACGAACTCGCTCACCTCGATGGGAACTTTCGGGTCCGAGCGATGCGCGTAGTAGAGATCGACATAATCCGTGCGCAAATTCTTCAGCGACTGCGCGAAGGCCTCCCGTACGTGCTCCGGCGTGCCGACCACGCCGTTGGCGGTGAATCCAAACTTGGTGGCGAGGAAGATCTCGGCGCGCTTGCCTGAGCGCTCGAACCTGCACGTATGGCATGGCAGTGAGTATGGGAGGGTGATAGAAAGGTGACGGGACGTTAAATAAAGGGCGTACGCACCATCTGCCGATGAGATCCTCGCTGTCATGATACGCGTCCGCGGTGTCCCAGTGTTGCACGCCTCGCTCGTACACCGCATCGAGGATCTAGGATGCAAGCATGCCGTAGCCGTGGCCCGTCAGCAGGGCTCAGCGGCGCGCAGAATGAGCGGATGGCGCACCTTGAACCGCTCCTCGTCCGGCTGGGGCTTCCCATAGGAAACGGAGATGCCCATGGCGCCATAACCAATCGCGGGGACGACTGCGTCGCCGATCTTGCGTGTAACTGTAGTCGTGGTCATCTTGTTGTAGATGTGGGGGTTGAAGTAGAAAAGTTGATACTAATACCACTCATTTGTGTCTCTTCATATATGTCAAAACTGGGAGATCGCCTGGGTGGTGTGGGTGGTACGCGCAAAGTACGCGTACATACAAGTTGCAATTCATCATTGGCTACCAGCACGCGCAAGCTAACGCGGCCAATACAGGGTCATGGATCCACGGAGAACTCCGCGGGTTGCCCGCGGGCTGTCCGCGGGCTGTCCGCGGGCGTCAATGTCATAGCCTATTAGTCGGGCAAATGACGTCATGTGTAGTGATTCTTCCATTCTCCGACCTTTCATTCACTAGTCTGCTCTACACACCTAAATATCCCGACAATGGGATCCGAATGAGGTGATCGGGAACGGCGTCCGAACCTGGCCGAAAATGGAGGCCGAACATGAGGCCCCACTGGAATCCAGTGGACAGACTCCTATCGGAATTCGATAGGATGCCCAGTCGATGTCCGACAGGGAGAATCAGTTGGTTCCAGCGTGAATGGAAGTGGGCTCCCGTTGGACATGCGGCCAAGAGCTGCTTGCCAAGCTCGTTATAAATGGTGGGTTCGGGGCATTCAGGCAACAGAGAGAACACTGCAAACAGCGTCATATTGAAGTAGGAAACGGGAAATATCATTTATATTCAGGTATGCTAAGAATCCAAAGCTTTCCGTGCTTGGTCTCCCGCCGCGCCGTCCTCGTCAAAACCCTCATGACGGTCTGGACCAGTCATCCGTATATATGTGGAAAGTGGATAGTGAAAGAAGGCAAAGGGACGCACTTGAGATATCCAAGCATTCAATGTGATCACGGCCACGTCCCACATTTGCGGCTGTGTATTGGTGACTGAAGGTTGGTGGGGGGGGTGTGATTTGGCGGGCAATGGTGAGGGCAATGGCGGTAACTGTGAGGAAGGCTACATGCGGAGACGAGTCAGCTGTGTCAGGCCAGAAAAGGAGTTTAACACCTTTGACTGAGGTGCACTCATGATGCAGATGGACAACTCACATCACAGAAGTGTTTGAATGAATCCCCCGCCACGCCTATGGGCCATTTTGGAATACAGATGAGCTGGGATAGTGGACACTAAAAGGAGTAGACGAAAACGGAACGTGGAAGAGTGTGAGCACCGACTGCAACAACAGCTCAACATCACGTGTGTCAGCGGAGTTTGAAGTACTTAACGAATTTCTGCGTTTGCTGAACGAGCGTCCCGAGGTGACGAGTATAGGCGTCCGAAGGTGCGCCCAGAGGAAACCCAGTGGGGCCTCATGTCCCGATTCCGATGCCGCTACTCTTGGCCGGCCAATCGGACTTTCGAACGGTTCCGAAAAGGATCCGTTACCATTCGGATCCCATTGTTTGGAAAATTAGGTGTGTACTCATGGGTCATGACATTCTCGCGGAAGTGAAGTGGGTTTGATTGGTCAGCGGCAAGTCGACGCGCAGTGGCTTTACAGATGACCATCTTCAACCCCGAGTTAATTTGCTGTGGAGTGGCGTATGTATGTGATGTAAAAAGGTATATAAAGGACGTCCATTCGCACTTAGGAACATCTCTATCTCAATCTCATTCATCCCCTCCCATTTCCATCCAAATTTACATTTTAAATCACTACATGTCTTTCCCTACCCGCAAAATAGGCCAGACGGAGGTCTCTGCCATAGGCTATGGTGCCATGGGCATCTCGCGGTTCTATGGCGAAATCACACAGACCGACGAGGAGCGCTTCGCGGTACGTACATTTCCTACCGTGTTAAGTACACTCAACATCATTCGATGCTAATTATTCTGCGCACCCGCCAGGTTCTGGATGCGGTCTACGCCAACGGCTGTAAATTCATCGACACGTCCGATGCGTACGGCGATAACGAGGAGCTCATCGGAAAGTGGTGCGTGCTGCCCCTAAGCCCTTCCACCTATTCGCTGCTAATGACATGCAACCAGGCTCAAACGCGCAGGCAACCGTGCCGACCTCTTCATCGCCACCAAATTTGGCGTTACCGAAGCGGGCGCAAACTTCTTTGGCCCCGATGCCGAGCCCGCCCGGGCTATCGACGGGCGTCCGGAGTACGTCCACGCAGCCGTGCAGAAGTCGCTCGCCCGCCTCGGGGTGGACTGCATCGATCTGTTTTATGCCCATCGCGTAGACCCGCTCGAGCCTATCGAGGTGCGCGAAACGATGCCATAAATTATAATGTTCGTCACTGACCAGACATCGCTGCGCAGAACACCGTCGGCGCTATGGCCGAACTCGTCAAGTGAGTAAAAAATTTTATCCAGCTCCCTGTGCCAGGTTGCTGATAACTACGTGCACTCAGAGCGGGGAAAGTGAAGTACCTGGGCCTCTCCGAGTGCTCCGCCGCGACCCTGCGCCGCGCGCACGCCGTCCACCCCATCGCCGCGCTTCAAGTCGAATACTCCCCATTCACTCTCGACATCGAGGATCCCAAGGTCGCGCTGCTGCAGACGGCGCGCGAGCTGGGCGTCACAATCGTTGCCTATGCGCCGTTAGGGCGGGGCCTCTTGACGGGTAGATTCAAGAGCCCAGACGATTTCGGGGAGGGTGATTTCAGGAAGCTTCTTCCCAGGTATGTATACCGATGAGTGTATCCCAGTCTCCCGGTTACTGGACGCTGAAGGGACTTGCGCGGCAGGTACTCGCACGAGAACTTCCCGAACATCCTCAAGCTCGCTGCCGGGCTGAATGATATTGGCACCCAGCACGGTGCGACGGCAGGGCAGGTGTCGCTTGCGTGGCTCCTCGCACAGGGAGACGATGTCATCCCCATCCCTGGCACGAGGTCCATCAAGGTGCGTTCTTTCTTCGAACCTTTAACTCGTCCCCCTCTCCCACTCCACACACACGCGAAAATAGCCACACGACACTGACATATCTAAACAGTACCTCCAAGAGAACCTCGGCGCGGCCAAAATTCAGCTGACACCAGAGGACCTTCTGGAAGTGCGCAAAGAGGCAGAGATAGCGGATGTCGCGCTGGACGGGAGTCATTACCCGGTCGGTGCGGAGGCGTCGCGGTTTGGGGACACGCCGGAGCTGTGATTTTAAGTAGACAGATGGCAAATCGAATAACTTCAATTCTCTCCCGAGGCTCGCGGGCGCCAACAAACAAGTCGCCACAACACCTCT
The DNA here is from genome assembly GCA_001630335.1 of Athelia psychrophila. Classification (NCBI taxonomy): domain Eukaryota; kingdom Fungi; phylum Basidiomycota; class Agaricomycetes; order Atheliales; family Atheliaceae; genus Athelia; species Athelia psychrophila. The sequence continues at coordinate 223,147 of KV417492.1, read as the reverse complement.
TCACGACTGTCTCGATCATCCACTTCGAGTCGAAGTGCATGAACGGGACAGTCACTCGAAGTCTTCGAGTGACTCTAAGCAAGCGGGCTCAAGGGTCCGCTCTCACTTTGTTCCTGCCAAGATTCGAATTGACTCGGCAGGAAGGATACAGAGAGTGGCTGGCGGCGTACTGTAAAATACTAGGCAATATTGAGGCAATATGGCACCGGAACGCACTAGACAGGACCGACTTGATATCACACAATCGACAGCCATGGTGCTGCAATGATAGCTAGTGCGAGAGCTGGTGCTGGGTCCATTTCAAGTCGCAGTTGTCGGGTAACAGATGGGTGGTACCTCGTAATTAGTCTCTCCTAGCCACACCAAACAAAAATTGAAGACAATCATTCCTTATTTATGTAGGATCCTGCAAAGTCGATCGTGGTTTCAGTCTGTCCTTTGCATCGACTGTAAGCATGATTTAGAGATGGAAATGACACGCCACTGCGGTTCCCAGCTCTTTGCTCTGGGGGTTTCACCTGTTTAACGTTCAACGGGCGTGCTGCCAACGTGCTGCATGCTTGTGTGGGGTCCTCGGTGAATATCTGGCCATTGGAATTTGGGGGGTGAGTCGAGTCAAGGGCATTATCAACGCGGCTCGGATGAATTTGATCCTTGTGAGAAAGTGTACCGGGCGGATCGCAGAGGGAGCGCACGAGGTCCTACGAGGATCGGAGGGGAACAGACACGTCACAGGAGAAATTGAATGATGAATCGGGAGTGGCGCAAGGCACCACGTGCAAACATGCCCAAAACGTTCAACCATTTAACGAATGAATTAATGACAACACAGGTCAACACACCTTGGGCCTGCACTTCGACGACGGTTCCTGCCTCGCTCAGTCTGCGAGGAGAACCACACTCCATGCGGCAACACACTAAGTAAGTCCGAAAGTGTCTACGCACCATCTCCACCCAATCCCCACCACTGCCACTACCACTACCACTACCACCACTACCACCACCATCACACTATGACGTCTTCACCACCTAACAAACACGCAAGGGCTTTATCGGGGCCTCTCCCCACTGCTCAGATCAACCTATCATCCCCCATTCTTCGCGAGCGGAAAGTTGCAATACAGCACAAACACAAGCGCCTACCTACTGTCAAGGTGCGATCTGTGTCCCAAAATGCAGGCTACCATTGCTGATGGCCTGACAGCGCGACAAAATGACAAGACGTCTTTCCCGCAATGGGATCCGTCAGGCTCTGAGGCTGGCGCGGGCGGCACGGGCTTCTATCGCGGCGAAAAAGAAGGCATACGCTGGCAAAATCGAGGAAGTGGAACAATACCTTGGGCTCATGCAGAGTCGGCATCTCGTTCTAGAGCAGCGGGAAGCAGATGCGTATGAGCGAATCGGCGATGTGCGCTATGTTATGAGCCAGAATGGCATCCCTGAGGTTTCTTACTCCGACTCCGAGGGCGACGATGACGGCGATGACGAGGCGATCGCTTTGACCCACCCACCCTCTGTCGACGTAGCCTTTTCCGACCAACATCGCATCGAGGCAATGGGCGGCTCCGACTCATCCGACGCATCTGGGGAGGGAACAGACGGCGGGTCGGAAGCCAACCAAGAAGCCGCCCCCGCAAAGGAGCGACCGACCATTCCTACGCATGCACCTCACGCAGTCACGATGGTGGCTGAGCCATTAGAAGGGCCGTCACGGCGTGGCTCAACTTAGTGGAAAATGGTGTCAAAAGTGTGCTCGACGAGGTGCTAGACGTGAAGTTGCGGGAGATCTGGGGGTTTTGTAGGGGGAATTGCCATAGTGGTTCATATTCATATCTCACTAAGTTGCTTATATCGGAACTGTTGTCTATGCGCCTATGCTTTATGATTGAATCGGATAATTGATTCATGGGCACACGGTGTGCGATCGCGGAGTCGATGGTGGCGATGGGAGTGATCATTTCGAGGATGCACATGGTTAATTAAATAATTGGGCTGCGATCTACCTGGGGATGGGAGCGCGTTCAAATAGTACCAAGTAGAGCCTGATATAGACAGTGAGCAGCGGCCAGTAATTGTTCGTCTCCGCTAAAGCTGATGAAGATTGGTTCGAATGCAGTGCGTTCAAAATGAAGGCCCAAAAAATATATGACTGTTGGCCTTTTCTCCTTCACAACCAGCATGTCCGCTAGCAGAGCATCGACGATCGACCCGTTCATAGGTGGGCGGTTCGGAAGAGCAGTGCCGTGGGTAACGCGCGGAAAGGTGAAGAGAAGACAGAGGAGGAGGGGCGGCAGCTGCAGAGCGCGAAAGGGGAGTGGGGGCTAGTGGAGGAGTACCACTATACGTTATGGATACGTGACCTTGTTGTACAACCGTGCAACAAGGGTTAAAAGACAGGCGATGGAACCTCACATGTCGCGACAGTGGTCATTGACCGTCGATCCTTCATGTTCCACACGTGCGTGAAAGGGAGAGTAAACACTAAGTAATTACCGGTACGTAAGAAATGTCCGTCGAGAAGACCACGATGAGGGGTAATGGGAAGGGAGAGGGTGACTAGACGGGAGGGGACGTAGGAAAGGAAAGGGGTGTAGGAAGGGATGGAGAACTGGGGGAGGGGTCAGGGGTACGGAGGGGTGTGTGTGAGAGATCCGATATTCGGCCGAAAGAAATACACAGTCTATGTGTACTACGAATCTTAACCATCATGCTGAAAAAACACACATAAATATCTAGTTTACTTCACCAAAGTATCGATAATATACACTGACTCTATTTCACGCGGTTTTCTGTCTCGTATTTCGAGAGGGGGGCGGAAGTTCTGAACCCTGAACCACCTAAAATTGCGCGAGGCCGAGTCATTTAATGGTATATGTCCATCGATTAATTGAATCACGCTCCATGTTTGAATGCTGCTCGAAGGAAGTGATTTAAAATGACTGGGGATGCCCAATTCAGCGCGCAGGTACTCTTTTAGCGGAATATTCCTAATTCCAGAACCCGCCTTTCACCGGTTGAAGCATAGTAGCGGCAAAATCGCATCAAGAGAGGAATATATTGGTATCACATGCACAGGCGGGTTCGGCTTGATGGCGCTGCTATTGCGTGTGCCTGCTGGGGCGCGGCGCGTACCCGGACAACGAGGTCCCCAAGTGCGTAGAGCGGGCTCATGACCTATAGCGCGGCGCCTGTGGCGGTGTATACGGCAGCCGCGCCCGGTCTAGGTCCGCTAACCCCCTATGCGCTCGGACCGGCCCTTACCCCCGTGCCCCCCCATACTGCCGGGACGCGTGTGCCTCATGAAGGTCCGCGCATAGCGCCGACCACGCGGACGTGACGTCACACCGAAACCATAACCCTTTCGCTTTCGGCGGGGCAAACACGTACCGCATGCCGTATGCCGACGGAAACCTGACTAGACAGGGAAGACGCACCGCTGGGAGTCTAGCGAACTTGGAACGCCTGAGGCGTTCAATTTTTAGAGTTAGATCCTTAGTCGAAAGATCTAAAGTATATAACTTGCCTTGTCCGCGTAGAAGGGAAAGACGCCCGAAGAGATGGAGGTGAGGGGACAGCGTCTCGGGTGCCGATACACCCTTTAAGCGAAAGCCCAGCGGCTGTTGTCAGCACGGAGTAGTACGTTTGGCCCAAGCCTAAACAGTATGGACTCAGTGCGGGGACCCGGTAGGGTGATGCGAGTGACGTTCGAGTATTAGCCGTTGATGAGAGGGAGGCTCTCTAAGATTATGTGT
>KV417492.1:197480-216287 GCA_001630335.1 Athelia psychrophila | reverse complement strand
TGGAAGTGGTACAGACTGTACCAGCAACTTGGACCCTTACAAATGGGACCGCGTTTCGAGCAGCTCTAGTTGTACAACCCGCCCCGACCTCTGTAGCCGTAGACCCTAACACAGAAGGCGTGTCCACCGTGGCGTAGCTGACTCCTGGTCCCCGTCGATACGTGGTGGCACCCGCTACTCACGTTCAGGCGCACCCCGAAGCAAGTATAGTGTTTCGTGCCGTTGCGTATAGAGCTCTTGTAAACCCCCACCTTACGCCTGGTACGCTAGCTGTTGAGGTGATCATATCCCGAACCTCCCCCTGAACCTTGACGATAAGTCTGGCCCGCGCCCCGCGACCACCTTTCGTCCTTGCGCTGTAAGAAGCACCCGCAGAGCTACCTCGTAACGTGTAAGATGAGATAGGAGCTCGTACTGCGCTTCTTGGAGACCGAACCCTACTAAGTCCTGCTCTGCGGCATAACCGTCGCGCCGTTAGGACGGGGTAGCTTGACCTGTCATTTGGGGCAGATAGTGCTAGGCCTAAAGAGGCGGACACAGCGTCCCCTATAGTTAACGGTGGAGCGGAAGAGTGACATAGAACTACCACCTGTTTTATATAAGAGCATGCCGAGTCCTCGAACCTGAAAAAGACCGTGCGTCTGCTTGCTATACACCTAGTGTCTGGCGTTTGCGTCGTTACAACGTTAGAAGTTGGGCTTATTACCGCCTTGCCCTCCCTTAACCTGCTTGTAATAATGACAGAGCTCTCCAAGTGATTTGCGCTGTCTACGACGCTCGGGTCCGAGAACCCGGCCTCCACAATAGAGTCGAATAGACGCAATGCGAAGAATCTGTCAGTATCCGTGAAATAGATAATAAATGCTTGAGTGATTATAGAAAGTACCCAGTATAGAGTGGAGAACAGTTCAGTGAGAAAACAACAACTTAAGCTAAGAAGGGCAAAGTGTCGGATCGAAGTTCGGCTTTCGGATGTAAAATCGTTGTTCCATTCACGCGCTTAAGTTCTTCATGTGACCACCACTCCTGTTCGCTTAGACGGGCCGCCAAATTTACTAATTTGTTTGTTCTACCTCCGTATTCTGATGTGGACTAGGCATCAGCTCGCATAACGACCTAAAAAAGTCAGGGCTGCCTTGTACGTAACAACGCCTCAATACCAGTAACCTCGTTGTCTCCGCAAGTAAGCTACGCGCTCAGTTTGTTTCCTTGGTATAACTAGCGCACGGGTTTTCATATTTAAGCGCGTAAACTGCGACACGGGTTGCTGCTATTCTCGTAAACCTCTTGCCCGACGTACTGGTCGAATCCACTAACCGTGCAGTCAGCCGTACCCACACCCGTCGTCTGTCCACTGCGCCTGCCAGTCTCGTCACAAGCTTTACGGCCGCCTGAAACTTTTAACCGTAGACTACGCTTTGTGTGTCCCGAAGGAACTCCCCGTAGGGGTTAGCACCTGCGTTGCACCTGCAGCGAATGATGATTAGTAGCGTACGTTAGAAGTCTAAGTGTTTCGTAACTTTATCGTTAAACGTCGCTCTCTGGAGTATGTAGTTCGAGCCTACTCCCATACAGAGCCTAACAGCATGGGGATTTTAATAGTAAGTCGTGCTCGCTGTGTAGCCCTTTACGTTGACAGGTCTTGCGGCCCCCATTGTAGATGTTACCGCTAATGAGTCATGTGGTTTGCTGCAGCCGCCTACTTGAGCTAACGCTCCACAAAGAGCTTTGTTCGGGCTCTCACTTTCCCTAAGTCGTTCTGGACCTATCACGCGGAAGGGGTGGAGAACCACGCGACTCGGACTGTAGCTACAACGTAGCTACGGAAGACAAAAGTCTTTCCTTGTAGGCCCTTACCTATGTAAACCGTCTGAGCCTATGAAGAAGTTTAATGTTGCGTCGGGTCTTTCACACAGATCGTCCCTGCCCTAGAACCAAAGAACCTCTTCTTCTCAAGAGTTCCACCTTTCTTGTCGGCCCGAGTCACGAGACCGAGCTTCCGCCAGCATGCAAAAGATCGTAGCACGGTCGCTGGTAAGAAGGGAGTAGTAGTATAGAGTGTCGCCCTTCACCTTTCTGTCAGAATAGCATGCACACAAGAGCGCTGTAGACGCCGTACTATAACTTACAATGACAGGGATCGAGTAGACGGTAGTTCCTGTAGTAGCTGAAGACGTTAAACTTTGGAAGCCAGGCTCCAATACGCATGAAAAAAAAGCTACGGTCTTTACTCTTCGATGTGGTGAACCGGATGCTCTTCAAGTGAGCAAGTGAGTATAGTGTCGACAGACTGTCTAGACCGCTGCTCTTATGGGTGTCGGAACCATAGTGATATGTTGCGGACGCTACTTCTCGTAGCGGTTGGCCTGGTGTAGAGTGAACTCCTGTGAAATGAAACACAAAATCTCACGAAGCGCCTTTATCACCTGGTTTTCCGATCTGAAGGACAGGCTGGGGATCGCTTTCGTCCGACCAAAAGCCCGAGGAGCCGCTGTCTGCGCGGATACTGGCCCATGCCTCGCCCTGGATGATGGTGCCAGGAGGAGCATAAAGCGTTGCGCTGATGCGATATACACCATAAGGAAAATAAACTGAAAGCCAACAATGATCAGCGGGATTTCAAGATTCTGGCGAGTTGAAAATGTAAAAAAGGAAACGCACCCATTTTGCCGGTGCCGGCGTATGTATTGATTACTGCTTGGATAGCAGCGAGATCATCCGTGACGCCGTCTCCAATAACCCCGTGATACTTTACGTTCACGACACTGGTCGCAGCCAAAGTCGAGAAGACGGGCTTCGACTTCGTATACCAGAGCTTTGTGCGGCTGCCACTAGCGCGCATCGAGCTCGGCTTCGAGAGGTAAGTGAACGTTTCACCGCCTGTGAAATTTGCGGTCTGATTGTAAACCATCCCTCGGACATAGCTTGGAACGCTTAGGAAGCCGGTGGCATTTCCAGGTAGCACAATGGTCGTCGCTGCAGGTGATGATGAGATGAGAATATTGGCGACACGTGAAGTCGAGAGATTGTCGATGACAACTGCGCGTATATCGGATGTGGTTTGAGGGGGAGCTAAGATCAGTACACCGACATTGGTTGCGACAGAGTCGATGAGAGAGATAGAATTCTGGCAAAATTCAAGTGAATATAGGCATTATAATATATGAGGGTCAATGCGTTGACTTACAAATCCGCCTGATCCAACCGGCTGGCCTTGGATGCCAACTTGACAGTCCGTGAATGAGATATCTTGAAAGACGCCAATGAACAGGTGACTCGTGCTTATGCCAGTCGTACATCCGATGAAACTGAGATTGCTACACAGAGTGACTTGAATTAGAATAAGCAACATATCACAGATAAGCTCGCTCACCGGAAGTGAAACTGCTGATTATTAACGCTCAAGCCTACGGCTCCTCCCTGAAACACCAGATCTCCCATGAATGTCCCTGATCCTCCACCTACCATATCCACTCCCACGTGGGCGCTGTGGGGGGCCATCGCGAAGGATACGGACCTCAAGCTGGTCGCTTGAGACACCGCCCAATTCAAACAAGTCACCGCTGTGCTGGAGAGAACATTGGTCGTATCAATCTTGATGTTTCGGATCGATTTGTAGAAATTGAGCGAGGCTGCATTAGCGTTCCAGTATGACCCGTTGGTGTTGGGATATCCGTCGAGAACATAGCTGGAACCGAATAAAACAGAGGCGATGATCGTGGGCGGGCTGATAGGGCTACCGACAATTTGGGTATACATGGATATTTGGAGAGTTGACGAGACCAAGTATTTGCCAGGTGGGAGATATACGAGTTTGGGGTAGAGTGTAGATCCAGAGCAGGAGGGCGTCGCGCAGGCGTCACCATCTGTTGATCAAATATACTTCAGCATTCATCTAGAATAAGAGCACGAAACGTACCAGTAAGAGCTTTCTGAATTGCAGCCGTATCGTCTGTCACACCGTCTCCTACTGCGCCGTATGCAGCACTGAGGTATGGTGTGAATACTATAAACAGTGTTCGTATGGAAAGGATAGCTTACTGTTGGACGTTCCTGTAGACAACAAAGCTAGTATCATTGTTGAAGGGCGATAAACCATTATGGCCTATTGAAGCAAGCCAGTAAGGATGAGAGCTGGTCCTAGTAGTCCGCGCATCAGTGTTAAGTATAGGGTGATCGACGCGCTGCTACGTACCTTTGGTGTGCCGATACACCTGTCACGGAAATGAAGCTGGTGACAACAAACAGACAGGCAAACGCTGCTGATCGCATGGTGGAGAAAAGGGCGGTACCAGCCAGAGTTAAAGTCGCGAAGTTTGCACCGAGCGCAGCGGACCTAGCGTTTAGATTATACGCGGACGCTAGCGTTGTGTAATTGGTGAAAAGGAGTCGTAAGCGGGCAGATCAGTCTGGACTCCGCTTATAACGTTCTATAAAGCTGCTGGACGTGCTGCAGGTGTGCTGCAGTGGAAATGAATGCCATGCGTGCATTATTTTCCACTGACTAAGAAAACACTAAGCCCGACTGGGACCGCTAGTGTCCGCATTTGGTGCTGATCATGCTAGTATTTGACCTGTATGGTCAAAGCCATTTAGAAGACCTGCTTTTGAGGAAATGCTTCGTCCGATGACCAGGCTTGTTGCAGGCTTGTTCAAAACGACCTCTCTCGGGTTGCGGCGGTGATTGCGCTGACGGTCGAGGGACTCCGATAAGAGACATTTCGGTGCCTTTAAGGTGCTCCAAATCCAAGCCAAATCGCTTTGCGCGGGGTCCCAACGGGGTCCAGATGTAATGCTCATCTTTCAATTGTGCTTTACGAATCCATAACCCAAACACATTCTGGCTGCTCAATCTCGCCAATCTTGACGGCCTGGCTGGAAGGGTTGGATTTTGTTTGAATTAAACCGCACGCGAGTGAGTTCAGAGTTTAGGATATGTACAACAGAACAACAGAGTATCGAGGGTATATAGAGGTCCGTAGTAACTAAACAATAAGTATTTGACGTTCTACGAAGCGTAACGCAGATAGGCTGAGATGACACCTCCTGCCCAAGAGCCCGGGTTGGCAGCATCCGTCGCATTCAACGACCCTTGCGAAACAGTGAGGATGTTCGTCCACTTCCCTCCATTCCCGCCATTGTTAGGATTGAAGATGGCGAAATTACTCCGCTTAGTGTCCGTGATCCACACATCGTTCGTCTGCGTGCCCGCGAACGTCCAAGCCCCCGAGCCGTACGAGAAGATGTTCTGACCGCCATCAAGGTACAATCCGAAAGAGAGGCGACAATCAATATCCCCAACAGCGCAGTTGGAGAAGTCGGGATCGTAATAGGCGGGGTTGGGTGTCCAGTTCGACGGAGCGGGATTGCCGCGCTGCCAGTATGGCGTCTCGTGCTGAATCAGCCCGAGCCAGAAGTTCTTCGCGCCATGCTCGAGCACAGAGTAGAGCGTGCAGTGCTCCATTGCAACGCCCACGAAGAATGTCGCGTTCCTGCTTTCCACCAGCGCCCCGCGCCCCGTTTGAATAGCAGTTCCAAACCCACCTGCGAGCCCCATCGTGGAATTGTCGATCCCATGGTCCGCATTCCACCCCCAAATGTTCTCGAGATATGCATTTCCATACTTAGTGATATGAATGAAGCCCCACGCGGACTTGCACTCGTTGCCCTTGGTGGTACAGAGCTGTCCCTGATCATCGGACGAAGCGGTGCCACCCGTGCGGAAGACACAATCCCAGATGCCGAGTCGTAGACTTACCGGAAGATCTCAGTGGTCTACGAAAGGCAACTAACGCAGGGTGTCCGCTTACCAAAACAGACATCTACGTCTGTGTTAACACCAGGGGAGCCCGCTCTTCCGCTACCTCTAATGTGACGGAGCTACAGGGAACTCTCAGAAGGCAACGAAGGGTAACTATCGTAGGGTGTTAGCTTGTAAAGGCAGCTATCTAGGTCTGCGCTACGCCCACGGTAGTCCTCTCATACGGTGGCTATAGTGGCTCAGACTTACCGGAAGATCTCAGTGGTCTACGAAAGGCGACTGACGCAGGGTGTCGGCTTACCAAAGCAGTAGTCTAGGCCTTCGCTAATATCAGGGTAGCCCCCTCTTTCGCTGACTTGCATGCGGGAACCTTACGGGAAGCTCCCACAAATTCACGCGGGGTGACTACCGTAGGGTGTTAGCTTACCAAGACAGTTATCTAGGTCTGCGCTACGCCCACGGTAGTCCTCTTATACGGTGGCTATAGTGGCTCAGGCTTACCGGAAGATCTCAGTGGTCTACGAAAGGCGACTGACGTAGGGTGTCAGCTTATCAAAGCAGTTACCTAGGCCTTCGTTACTATCGGGGTAGTCCCCGCTTTCGCTGACTTATATGCGACGACCATACAGGAAACTCCCATAAATTCACGCGGGGCAACTACCGTAGGGTGTTAGCTTACCACACTAGCAGACTAGGTCTGCGCTACGCCCACGGTAGTCCTCTCATATGGTGGCTGTTTTGGTTCGATCTTACGGGGAGTTACTAGGCGCTCGTGCGCAAGGTAAGAAAACCCGGTGGGTAGTGGAACTAGACGCCACTTATCGTGAACGCGTCGCGTGAAGGAACACCACGTTTTCACTCGCGACTTAGCATCTGTACTCGGGTACGTCACGACTACTGCCCCTTTTTGAGAGCCTACTCCGCGAGCGTTAGCACGTCGTTTCAGTATCGCCGCCGTCTTGGGACAAACGGTACGAAGACAGTAACAGATACTCGTAGCGGGTGTTGGTCTAAGACTTTTACGAATGGCGATCACAAGCAACTTGTCGTAGGTCTTCTTGCTCAACCAAAGAATCTAGGGGGTTATCTGACGTCCGGAGCTGGGTCTTATTGTAAACAAGTCTCGTCTTGGTAACATCGTCGTGGGTTTATAAAAGTCTTTAGTGCCGTATGGCCTCTACTCAAGGGGTTACCGCTGTACGTATGACGTCGAGACCGCCTTACTTGAAGTGTTAGGCCCTGCTCTCTAGTCGCTGGAGCAACAACTCCTGCGACCCCAGACCTTCGAGCGTCTGCAACACAAACTCTGGGACGTAGCACGCGTCCGTACGCCGGTTTTCGTTACATACGACGACCGACCATAGGTGGTTATTAGCCCCATAGCTTGTTGCAAGGCCCGACCACTACTTTAGCTTCTTTCTGCCTACCTCACAGGCTTAATATAGTAACAGCGGGAGGCCATGTTCCTATTATCTCACGTTCGCGTAGTCACAAACCGCGTAGCTAAACCGACACTTTACCAGGGGTCCGACCACAAAGTTGTCGACGACTTAAGGCACTTCTCTATCCCCTAGAACTTCTTCCTGCTACCATGGATTCTCGCCGTAGTTAGCGAAGCGGTCGTGACTTCTGCCGAAGCCTACGCGTAGGTAGTTCTGGACGTTTATTTCGACCAGCTCGGCTACATCTCCCAGCCTCCGTCGGAGTATGACGTCGCCGTAACGCGACCTCTACTATGCCCACTCAACAGGAACGCCTAGCGGCATTAACGATAGAACATACTCGAACTATCAGCATCGACGTTTCTATTTGTCGGGCGTCCTGTTGCAGCTCTCGCTTAGCTGGAGGTGCGGTCTTCCGGTTCTAAGTAGTTAAGGTATGAGGAAAGACTGCTAGAGGTCGACCCGGTACTACTTACAGAATTATAGACGGAGATGGCAACTTCCGGCTTAGAGCACTTCTTACTTTGCTGCTCACCGAGGAACGTCTTGTAATAGTGACTTAGGTTCTACTTACAACACGAGACCTGCTGAGCAGTCCTTCTAGAACTCGCCCCTCTCGAAGAGCTGTACCGCGCTTTCTCGACGCTCCTATTGTCTCTACCACGAAAGTAGAAACGTGAGCAGTTCGCGTAGCTACTGTTGATGCGTCGGACTTCCTTTCAGCACCTATGACGAGTCTCCAACGTGCTAGTTGAGGACTTCGACTATACGATGCAGCTTTACCTACTGGAGACCAGCGGAGGAGTGCTGTAGTCGTTCCTAGACTGGTTTAACCCCTACTTTCGCGCGGTCAACTATGCGCTATGACCCTTTATACTCGAACACCAACGACGTACAGCGCAGTAGCGCTCTCGTCTTCTTCGACCGAGGCTCTTACGGGTAAAGTAACTTTCTAGAACGCTCTCACTTCCGCTAGCAGCTAAACGGACACGGTCGCCTCGGCAACTCGGTCTTGTGTCCTCCAGGTAGTAGACAACATCAAACTAGTTATTTACGTAGTGACCGATACATACAACACCAGGACTGGTCAGGTTCGGGGCTAAAGAAGTTATTGTAGCCGGGACCAGGGAAGTCACGTCCGATGCGCGCGAGGTGTCAGTTTAACGGGAGGTTGCCGTACTAGATCCACCTTTAGATATTGTTCCTCAGTCCCGTGCATACGTAAACTAGCTTTAGAGAGTTATGGCTCTAGTAGTCCGCGGCGATGCACCGCATTTAAGTTGAACTAGCCACTGCCTCTTCTATTGTACCTTTGCGTGGTCCAACTCACAAAAGTATCATTTACAACGATTACAAGGGCAAGTGTAACAAGTGGCCAGGGCGCGACATCCGACACAACTTTCAGATCGTACGTCACGCACTCATCGCGTTATATCCCATGGTCTATTGTCCCGCGCGATGGCAATTATGACCACGCTACACATAAAGAAGCCATCGTTCCGGAAGTGAACCGGGCACCCTAAAAACGACTAGCCCCTTCCTTAGCGGTAGTTACGCGAGCCCCGACTGTCGTCTACCATAAAGGCCGGATAAGCTGTAGTTAAATGAAGACTCTACAGTGTCTCTACTAACCCTTCTTCCATCTTCCATCCCTTTAACTTACTCGATGCACGGCGTTACTCGGTCGTTCTACGGAGCACCCCGCCTGACTCGCCGGCTCGATCAGCTAGTCTGCTAGTCTGCGGGCAACGTACTTGTACTTTGCGGTGAATGATATGTCGGGGGTTCAACGTATAAGGTATGTATAATAGTCGCTATCGCGCCCTCACTATACATGTGAATTTATATATATAAAACGCACGCGCACTGCAGCGCAGCGGACCAGGAACTGCTCAGTGATTTCCGCACTCACCGCTCCTATTTCCTTAGTCCTACCTGTCCGTGGAGTCCCGTGAACTAAACTTCGCAAATTTTATACCCTCACATACCAATGGACAATTGTGAGCTACGTCGAATCATGCGCCAGATTGCTAAAGACTGGTGCCGTGCTCATGTCGCCGTTGAATCGGCGAGCGGGCGGCTGATCGTAGACTAGGTCCAGGATTATATCTGAGTCGTCGTCTCACCGTTGGTGAAATCGCTGTATATTCTGAGTGTTTCTCAGAGGGAGTCGCTGAATAGACGGGTCTTTTACCAGAACTTACTAGTAACCTGTGAGACTTAATTAGAGCCCCCAGTGTCATTAAAAATTCGGCAACCTGTACTGGTTTTAGAGTTTCCAAATGTTGACACCGAGCAAACATTTAAAACGCCAGAAAAGTCGCAACTCCCACGTAATACAACAGCATATTAATTAAGGGATACGTAAATAGGGGTGAGCTGCGAATTAAACTCTCCAACACCCGACACCGTTACACTGGAACTGTCAGAGCCCGACCGGAAACTAGTCGGCATCTCGAGACGTACGAGGTTTTACATAACTCCCCAGTTGACCCATATATTTTACCGTAAAAGACTGCCAAGCTCCGCAGGACCCACCACATCACGTATGAGCACTCCCCTCCCTCAGGTCGCCCGCGCTCTCAGTAGCCAAGCCTTGGCTAAGTGTGCACTAGCGATTAATTGGCAATTGTGCGGTACGCATGGAATAACTACCGGCCAGGACCTATACAAAAAACAATACAATTGGGCAATGTTCTCTTATGTTTATTTTTTATGTTCCGGAAATAACTGGTGGTTATCGCAAAAAAGGTTTGGCGAGTGTCGGGTGAGGTGAGTTTGCTGAGAGGGTTGAGCTTACATCGGAGGTTACCGTCTAACGGCGACGAGCACGGGTGTACGTGCGGCATTCAGGGTCGAAACCGTGAGGTTCGTACTTAGCCGCATAGGGTCTTTCTCTGCCGCATAAACAGCTCGAACTACCATTGTCAGACGCTGCGCGGACCGCGTTCCAGAAACCGAAAGGGTTTCGGCGCCTCGACATCGGCTCCCCACCACTGTGGCTGTAGCCCATAGCTATGTATATGGACTTGGTGGAGGCTAGGTAGCTGACTCGGCCATAAGAACTGCAAGTGCAACTGTCTATGCAACTTCCTCCGTAGTCTACAGCACCCGCGACTGTGTCGTTCTAGACTCTCCAGCTTCCAGCACATGCTATTCGGTTTAGACACCACAGTTAAAAAAATAACCGTTAACGCGGCTTTGCTTTAGTCTTGCACTGTTGCGTGGGTTTGAGCTTTACTCCGAACTAAAAGGACAGAACTATCACAAACATCGGCTGTTTGTCTAGAAGCGCCATCACCTAAAAGGGCAAAAGCGTCAACTCCAAGCCCATGCGGCCCTGTAGGAGGTTCGCGTGCCCCTTACACTCGCCGTAGGCGGGTCTACCCAAGTGCCACGGCTTCTCGTGCAGGCGCTACCGTAAAGGTCGGAGCAACGGTCTCATGGTCGTGACGTCTTCGGGCGAGTGTAGGAGCTCGGTACCGTAGCTGTGTCGGCTCGGGACGTACCAGCACTCGGTAAGCAGCTCTCATATTTCATACGGTTTTTCATGAGTGCCTGACCTACGTGTGCTGCCACAAAGATAAGCGGAACGGGTGCGCTCGCTACTCGAGCAGGACGGCGACCCCGTTTACGTAGCAACCAGACAGCTTCGGGAGCGTAAGGGTAAGTCCGCACTCCGGTGGGTGCTACTATTGGTGTAGGCTGAGACGCCGATCGAAGTGTCGGAAAAGCTAGAGGCGCAGCCGCAGATCAAAGAGCGTAGGCGGCTTCGCGAACTTCGTCGCATCTCGAGTCAACATCTAGTGCCAATACCCCGTTATCCGTGAGTGCTCCGGCTCGTACTACGGACCAACGCGACAGGAGGCGAGCCACGACGGCCGCCCACGCAACCCACCCGCCCACAACCACATGAGCTATTGCTAGAGTTGACCAAACGGTCGACAGTACAACTGTTGCGGAGAGAGGAGGCGACAAGGCTGTGATTTTCCGCGACGGACACACTCATCATACCCTACTCTAGTTGTCTATAGGATGTGTGGGCATCTCCTTCAGCGGTAAAGAGACACAGCAGGTCAACAGTTAGTTGTTGAGAGGCAGCCGGGTATTAAACCGCGCCGGATGTTTGTACATTTGAGGTCCTAAACTCTCTCCTCTCCATTCAATATTTATGGTCGCTGCGTTTCAGGCTCGAGCTTGCCTGTGCAGAACAGTTAGCAGTTCTCGGGAAAGTAAACATACGAGGTCCAGCCTCACTCCGGCAGGCCGTGTTTCAGCGACTTGAAACGCTGGCACAAAAACTGCTGCCTCAGGTCCTGGTGCAACGAGGTAAAGGGGAGGCGCAGCACCAACATCTTACACGTGACGGTCGGTCCGACCGGAAGCTCGCACCAGTACAAAAATAGCTCGTAGCCGTCGTCGAACACGCGATTCGGGCCGCCTTAAAAGTCGTTCGAGGTGCGTCTCAGAGTCTTAATAGTACGTGCGTGGGAGTGTCGGTTAACATATCAAGTGAAGGTACGGCGACCCGTCCAAGCGCTCCTACGGGACGTCGCCTAACTGCTGCATCGAGCGGAGGTCGCGGCGGCTCGGCGGGGGTGACTAGTGGGCGCGGCAGCGCACGACGGGTTACTGGCGCTAGCAGGCGTGGCGGGGGTGGGAGTCGCCGTCGTGCGGCGGGAGCAAGAACTCGTCGTGGTAGGGGCGCGACCGCTCGACGGCCGTGGTGCGCGCGGGGCGCCCGCTCAGCGCGTGCGCGAGCTACGGCAGCGGCATGTGGTGCAGGCGTAAGCGTGCCCGCTCGAAGACGTGTTTCGCCTCGTAGCGCGGGCGCGCCTGCAGCTAGCACGCACGCCACTCGAAGTAGCGCCTTTACGTCACGCGCTGCTCGTCGCCCGACGCGGTCGCGCCCCCGGGCCCGTAGAGCTCCAGCTCCGGGCGCAACTCCCCGACCAGCTGCGGCATCCACGGCATGGAAACGTGCGCGTTTCGTCCTAGTCCGCGTGACTCCTTCTCTCGACTACATCTACCCACCCCGAATGGTCAGCCTGTACTGATAGGGTAGCTTGAAGGTGAGTAACGCGTCCTACGGGACGTCTTCAAGCCCCAAGAGACTCGTCACGTGCAACAACTACGCCGGCATAGACTCAACTTAGGTCGGCAATCAGCCACCGCATCCATGGTGCTGTCTCTTAGTCCCCGAATGCGCCAGTATATTCGGGTACCACAACTCAGGGAGACCCGCTCGTACTTCGACTGTCGCCCTAGTCCCGTCACTGGTCTCTGCCCCGCAGTGGCTTGAGTGCCCATCTCTATCTAGAGCGCGTTTCGCGCAAGCCTGTAGTGACTTAGTCAGCGTATCGCGAGGCTGAGAACTAGCAACCGGTGTTTCACGAACTACGTGCTGCGGTGCGGAAAGCTGACGTGGGGTGGGTGCTAGCGTCGTCTGTAGTATGGACAGTACGTAAACTAATAGTACTACACAGATACTCCACGGTACCCACTCTGCATGGTCTGTCTACGCCCAGAAGGCTCTTGCTGAGTATGCGCGCCGGCGGGTTGCCCCAGGCGACCTACAACGTTCATCCGCGTTCGTCCTGCGTGCTGCTGAACCGGAAGCTGAGCAGGCGGTTCTTGAGCGGGTGTAACGCTTAGTCCAGGCGTAGCTTGCATCGACGGTCTCTCCACCGTGTGACTTACCGTGGCGACAGTCGGCCAAGGCGTCTTACTACCCGACCCGTCCTAAATGGCCCTACGTAACGCGTCTACACCCTACCTTCATTCTGCTCGGCGCCTGTGGGAACAAGCGGACAAAATCGACGTTACATAGTACCCCTATCTTTATCTGACTGCAACCCCGGCAGCGAGTAGGACTAACGTCCCTGTGGCTGTGCGAGCTAACGTACGCACAAGGTGGTCAACCCACGTGGCTCTATCAACTAAAAGAGCAGCTCTCTATCGAGGACTTCTTCTCGACCTTATCTTCGTAGCTCCTTGCTCGCCCTAGGTCTGTACCGGCGCTCCTCCCTTCTGTGTTCACACGAAGAACTAGCGCGTGCATCTAATATTCGAAAGGAGACTAGGGTACTGGTGCCGCAACGGAATGGTCCACTCATTTCGGTTAACAGTGCCCCTCGTTAACGCTGACCGTTGGCGACCGTCGTGACGCGTGGTAGTAACGGCTACACCTTGAAAAGGCCGCGACGAACGATGGTTGTAAAGAGGTCTAGCGAGGCAATACGAAGGGGCGTGTGTTATAATTAATTGGCCCACGGACAGTTACTAGGTTAGTTCCGTGTATGTGCCAAGTAAGGGTCGTTACCACCGGTACCGGTGGTGCGGGTACGCGACCTAATGAAAATTGGAGCCTCTTTAGCAGTTGATCCGTAAACAACAAAGTATATACGCCGTGTGTTTCAGGAGCCGCCGTACTCATCCGCATAAACGCGAACGAATCTTCTACCACTCCTGTTGAATTGTAGCTTGGCTGAAAGACACGAAACTTTTGAGCTCTCTGTACCTCCTTTTGTTCGTGCTTGTGTCGCGATCGCGCTTGTGTTGACAACTCTCGCACGCTTATAGACGTGCACTACCGCGCAATCTCGGGCAGCTTAGAGTCAGAGTCTGACGTCATTGTTGCTGAAGTTCGTTACCCGTCGTCGCGTTTGGTCCTCTCTTTACCTTTCGCCTGCTCCACGTATGGGACGGACGTTTCACTCATCTTAGACCGTCGGACGGCTCACACACACTGGACTGGACCCATACAGTAATCGTTGAACTTCTAGTAGAAGGGACCCATGCACCATGACCAGGTAGAGACTCTGGATTGACTGAACGTACATCAGAGTACGATACGTCATTCGGTAGGGTAACTTAGAGGTAGACAGCTATGACTGGTAAGACATCGTAAAGATCGGCGTTACCTGGTCTGTTAGTGCCGGTAGCGCGACGGCTGCTAGTAACTGCTGTAGCCACCTCTTTCACCTATGTCGACCCGCCCTTGTCGAATGGACGATCCTAGTTGGACAGTCATAGTAGTAGGTTGATAAAGTTAGGTGACTCGACTAAGGTGTACATCCGAAGTGGGGCGATATGCCGTTCGACAGGCTGTAGGAACCGGCATTTGGACATAAGAAACGGCGGTAGAAGGATAAGGAAAAACCTAGACGGTACACGCCACGTCGCGTCTTGAAACGTACCGACCGCTATACAGCACCGCACGTTCCGTATCCACCGCCGCCATATTAGGTCGAGTGCGTCAAGTGCTATAGCCTGTAGTCACTCACCAGACGAATATGGGGCTCTGAGAACCCCACTGTGATTGGAAGACCGACACGCTGTCGAGGAAACGTTCTATCCCCCTACATAAGACCACGAGACCCGCGCTGTACCCCGTAACGCTCACAGAATCCGGGCGAACAGTCAGTAAGCCGACAGGGGAGAGCCAAGTAGGTGATTATGGGAAGTTCCAGCCGCCATAAGATAGACTAGTACATAGGACCGCGACCATGCAACAAAATGGGGGAGCCGTGGAGTCGGAGACTAAAGCTAGAAATGACGTCCACAAAGAAGTAGTTGGAGGGGTGCCCGCCGTAGCGTCGGCGGTACGAGGAGAAGAAGGAGTTAGAGTTGGGGCAGCTCTTCTTCGGCAAGAGGGTGGAGTACGCGCTTAAGCTGAAGTAGCCCGACCCTTGGTAGTACCGGCCGCAGCAGGAGAAGGAGTAGCCGAAGCGCTTGCCGCGGCGGAGGACCTGGCGCGGGCGGTGCGAGCGCGGGTAGCAGGAGCCGCGGCGAGAGGATGAGCGGCCGCGGTATTTGCTCCAGATGTGCTTTGCGTCGGGCCAGGAGGGGGGCGCGGAGAAGGCGTGCGCGTGCTGCCGCCCGGACGACAACACGTGCAAGCACGTGCCCGAGCACAAGAAGCGCCGCTTGATGATGTAGGGCCACATGAAGGTCCGCGAGCCGTCGTCGCGCTGCGACAGCCCCTAGTTCTACTACGGCAAGTGGCACCCGCCCCGCCACGACTCGTAACGGCGCCCGAAGCACCACAGCTTTTGCCCCCGCATAGCCGGCTGCCACACTCACCCGACCCGCCAGTACCACGAGCCTATACACACATACACGGAACAACCCCATGACGACAACACCGACTGTACCCACCATATCCCGGACTACTAGTCGTACTTGCTCTTCTGCTCGAACACTCAAGGACCCCGTCCACCAGACGCGTGTAGCCCCGACTGAAACTCAGTCTCGCGTCGTCCTGTATATATAGGAGTAGCGACGACCACCACGACGTACGGATAAGGTCCATACAAGGGTGGGTAAGGAACCGTTAGAGGGAACGACTGCGTTAGGGTCGGGGGCGAGTAGCGCTACGTTCGACGGTACGGGGAGTTTCTGTACCGGTGCAGCTGGTCGCGGATGTAAGAGCACGCCACGCCGGGGAGAGAGATTGGAAGAGTTGCATCCAGAGAGTACGTCAGAAAGGGGAATCGCGCGACCCGCCCTGGTAGCCGTATAGGCAGCCGCCGCGCTAGATGCGCTCGCTCGAGCGCGCGTTCGACGGCGTCTAGGGCCCCATGTCAGGATGGCCCTCGATGCGGCTGTGCTCATTGGAGAGGCCCGATTATGTGTATGTCCAGTCAAAAGCATTAGACGAAGTAGTAAGCCACGAGCCGACTGTAGTATAACATACTTCGGGCTGAGCAACTCCGTCCTCCATAACGTGCGCATGTGCTGCTCGCATAGGCGCTAGACCACGCAAATTCCAAGGAGGTGGCGCGCCGTACCTTGAGTAGCTACTATATTATATGACATACGTCCGAACACAAGTGCGGGGAGCAACCCAAGCCGAAGAACACGTCACTCAGGCTTGACGGAGCACACGAGCACGAGCACGATTACACAGAACACAGCGCTA
The DNA here is from genome assembly GCA_001630335.1 of Athelia psychrophila. Taxonomy (NCBI): domain Eukaryota; kingdom Fungi; phylum Basidiomycota; class Agaricomycetes; order Atheliales; family Atheliaceae; genus Athelia; species Athelia psychrophila. The sequence continues at coordinate 200,161 of KV417492.1, read as the reverse complement.
TCCGAACTACTAGGCAAGCATAAGGTGGGTCGCGTTCTGACACGTCTGCGGACGCTTTGACCTCCTTCCCTGACAAGGCCAGGAACCGGTTCTCTCGTGCCTACAACTGCGCAGGCCATGTTGCCTGTACCTCTACCTTCTATTTCACCAGTACCTGCGAAGCCTTCGGACTAGACGTACATGCATATCTCGGCACAGTTACGTTAGCAGAGAAATGTAAGATCCATATACACATAAACACCATTGTAAACCGAACGCACTGAAGTTTAAATTTTCGAAGTCTTGTACGCCGGCCATAAATCTGTCAGTTTCTCCTAACCCATTTCCGCGGCCGGACAGGAATGCGACAAGCAGAACATAAACAGATTACGTCGAGAAGGGTCGAGAAGGTGTGCTGAAGTGGTTACGTACAGGGTATAGACGCTTTTGACCCTCGTGTGACTCTAAAGCGTCGTGGACGTCTTCGATATCTGAATATCTCAGAGAAACCCGGCTAGCGTGCAGATTTGAAACGAAGAGACAGTTACCCGGAGCTGGCGTTACAGTCGAATAGGCAAAACTTTACATGGAGACACATGGACTTAGGCTCGCGAGCCCAGTGACCGCCGGTTGACCGCCGACCACCGCCGACCGACCACCGACCTGTTGTTTATATTTGCCGTAAGGCTTGCGAGCGGGGTCAGTCGGAGGACATAGGGGAGAAAAAGAGGAGGAGCTGGGCCGGCGGAGAGCGAGAAACTGTACGATAGACGTCGCCAAAAGAGATACAAACAATAGTGGTGTGAGGAAAAACCGTGTAGGCATAGACGGTTAAGGCGCAAAGTGGTGGTTCCCGCGCACCATCGCGCAGCTAGAGGTATATGGTTTGTACCGCACGCGCGGTCGAGCATGACCGACAGCAGTTAACCGGTATTACCAAATAGCGGGAAATTGTCGTTGAGGTCGAAGTGGCATATGTCCTTGCACGTTGTCATTCGATAGAGAAGATACTCTAACGGCAAATACTATAAATGAGGCAAATAATCGCGAGGTATGCCGCGCCGTCCTCTGCCACACTCTCTACTATGCCGACGTTAAGTCTTTCGAGAATGACCATACGAGGCGAGAAGACAAGATCTGCTTGTAACTTCATGAATAAGCTGGACTAGTTGTCTACCACTGCGGACGCGCTGCGGGAGGACGAGACCTAGGTGAGAGATGGGATTTGAGCATATAGAGGGAGGACCGTTTATAAACTAGAGCAGCTGGGACGTCTATAGGTACATGTGGGTTTAGCAGCCGTCGGGGTAGTCGGGCGGTTGTTAACAACGAAGAGGTAGTAAGCGGCGGTCGAAGCAAGAGCTGCCTAAGGGGTTGTGGTTACCGAGCATGACCTTGTCGCCCCGTCGGCTCGAATTAAAGATGTTTAGATAGGCGTTGTAGTTCTAGCTATGCTGCGTGCAGGGGCGGTCGTCTCACCACTGGACACAGTTAACCCGGCAGCCCGTCCGGTGGTCGAACTCCAGGTACAGGAAGTGCTACCGAGGCTCATCGCGAGTACACCCTCACCGATACCACCCGCCTCCTAGTCCCTGCAAGTACCCTCTAGACCAGAAAGTCCCGCCTCGATATCCGGAGTGGCAATTATTAGTTGTCAAAGTAAAGGCCAATCACCCCAATAGACATCGCGCAGTGTAGAAGATTGATATACCTGATGCATGTCGTTAGACTCAAAGTAGCCCACATACCGTCCGTATTCGTGCTCGGTGGACAAGGAGCCGCAGAAGGTTCTGTAGAGCAAAAGATTAACAGTTTAACCGTAGGTTCCAGTTGGAAGCCCTAGTTGACCTAAACACTCATTTGCGCAAAGTAGAGCGTGTTCTGGTCGCAACTTAGCTACTAGAAATCTTAAGTTAAAGAGAGTAGCTAAGATGACGCTGTTTACACCCGTGTGAGTAGCAGCGAGGCCGAGTCAGCTGTAGACTGTAGGCGCGGCAACAGTAGCTATTGGAAAGCTGAAGCTTTCAACGGTTGTAGGAGCAGTGGTATTGGGGACGGCGCTGCTGGCAACACGAGGGACCCTTACGGCGGCCGAGGGACTCGCAAGGGTCGATGCAGGCTCCCTGCCAGATGTTGGTCTGACGTTTGAAGTGTCCGCCAGTTTGGAAGTGGCGAGAGTGCTTCGGCTCGAGCTACGCGCGATCGCCGTGATTCGATACCATATACTTCCGATTTGGCAGTAAGAGCTCAAACCGACGCTGGTCACAGCACTTGCAGTTTATAGTGCCCCGACAACCTCTGCCGCAATGCCTACTAGAACGACGATAGGTCCGTCATTAATTATGTACGCGGCCGTGACCTTTCTACCCACGCGAACAGAAGGAACGTAAATGTCAAGCGAACGCCAGCTCGACTAGTAACAAGCAAAGGTCAAATAAAAGGAATGCCGCATATAGCGCAGTCGCGATGTGAGATGCGCGGAGGACCTTGGTAGTAGGTCCCGCTCCGCACCAGGTCATAGGCGCGTCTGTCGCCGAGGAGCCCGAAAACCAGCCTGCTTTCGCTAGGGGTCGGACAGGAAGTCTAGCCTTTTGGTCCACTATTTCCGTGGAAGTGGTACAGACTGTACCAGCAACTTGGACCCTTACAAATGGGACCGCGTTTCGAGCAGCTCTAGTTGTACGACTCGCCCCGACCTCTGT
>KV417492.1:164604-197455 GCA_001630335.1 Athelia psychrophila | reverse complement strand
CCAACGACGGCCACGTGCGTTCATTCCCCTGCATTGCCATCGCCTCCGCACCTACTTACGTCCCATGTGGATCTCTTCAGACGGGCGACACACCCTCCTATCTGAAGTTCTCCAACATCTCGTACATCAACTGGTCCGGCACCACTGCGGGAAAGGCATTGGTCAAGATTGCGTGCTCGGCGAATGCGCGGTGCGGCGGGATATCGTTCAAGGGCTGGAATGTGACGGTCGCGGGAGGGGGCACCGGGACGTATGCATGCGCGAATACGCTCGATGTCACGGGTATTCCAAATTGCTCGTATACCGAGTAGAGGCCTGGGCCCGATATGTTGAAATGGGGATCAAGCTCTGTAAATGTAATGCTGCCGGCCCAAACTGCAAAGGCGACCGTGACCTAGCCTTGAACTTGCCTTGGCCAATGAATGCGCGTCCTGCAGCCCATAATCATCGTGAGTCGCGACCACATTGTCACTGTCACTGTTGAGCTCTTGCCATTCTCCATCCAAGAAATTGATATCATCAACGGGTTCTGCGTACAGCGCGCTGTATGTGCTCTATATCAAACTCGATCCTACGTCAATCCTACGTATACTGTCTTGCCAAGAATCAAGATCAACATTTTCAGATCCAAATCGCGGCATGAACGTCCCGAGTCCGCTGGTTAGCAACAACCGGCATATCATTATTCAATATTTAGATTGATTGTGTCGAGGATGACGCTTAGATCCTCTTCATCACATTGAGGTCCTACGGCCCCTCGCTCGCGCAGCAGTTTGATGAGCTCGACATGACCTCGCCGGGATGCTGCAATCAGTGCCGTGGCATATTAGTAGCCTCCTGCGACGTTGACATCGGCTCCGGCGTCCAGCAGCAGTTTGGCGAGATCGACGTGACCTCCCGCAGATGCCGCTATCAGTGCCGTGCCATAGCCCCCACCCGCGGCATCGATAGCGGCCCCAGCGCCCAGCAGCAGCTTGGCTACCTCCAAGTGGCCATATTGAGAGGCTGCAGTCAGTGCCGTGCCCTCTTGCCTTCCCGCGGCGCTGACATCAGCTCCGTTCTCCAACAGCAGTTTGGCGAGCTCAAAGTAGCCGCCTTGAGATGCTGCTTGCAGTGCCGTCTTTTCATGGGGTGCCAATATGTCGACGTTGACCTCGGCTCCTGCGTCCAGCAGCAGCTCGGCAACCTCCAAGTGACCTCCCTGGCACGCTCCAGTAAGTGCCGTGTGATAGTCCGCTGTCCTGCGGTTGACATCAGCCCCGGCGTCCAACAGCAGTTTGGCGAGCTCAAAGTGGCCGCCTTGAGATGCTACTTGCAGTGCCGTCTTTTCATGGTATGCCAATACGTCGACGTCGACCTCGGCTCCTGCGTCCAGCAGCAGTTTGGCGAGCTCGATATAACCTCGTCCGGATGCTGCAACCAGGGCCTTCTCATGGTAGTATGGCCCTCCCACGGCGTTGACATCGGCCCCGGCGTCAAGCAGCAGTGTGGCGAGCTCGACGTGGTCTTTCGCAGATGCTGCAATCAAGGCCGTGGTATAGATCCCTGCTGCCAGTGCCGCATTGACATCCGCTCCAGCGTCGAGCAGCATTTTAGCGAGCTCGAGGTGGCCGTATGCAGATGCTTCTATCAGCGCCGTGCCATCCACCCTTCCCACGATGTTGAGATCGGCCCCCGCCGATGACGCTGACATCAGCCCCGGCGTCCAGCAGCAATTTAGCGAGCTCGAGGTTGCCGTATGAAGATGCTGCAATCAATGCCGTGGTATGGTGCCCTCCCGCAAAATTGACATCAGCTCCGGCATCCAGAAGCAGTTTGGCGGGCTCGAAGTGGCCATGCTCAAATGCTGCAATCAGTGGCGTGGCATAGCTCCTCCCCGCGACGTTGAAATCAGCTCCGGCGTCAAGCAGCAGTTTGATGAGCTCGACGTGTCCTCCCGCACATGCCGCAATCAATGCCGTGGTATAGATCCCCACTGCCAGTGCCTCATTGACATCCGCTCCGGCATCCAGCAGCAGTTTGGCGAACTCCAAGTGGCCGAATTGAGATGCTACAACTAGTGCCGTGCCAAATGACTCATCCTCGACGTTGATATCAACCCCACCCTCCGCCAGCAGCTTGCCGAGCTCGCCGTTACCTTGCCAGGATGCCGCTAGCAGCGGGCTGCTCATAATTCCGCCTACTGCATTAATATCCGCGCCGTTGTTGATTAAATTCGCCACAACTTGGGTCAAGCCGGCGAGGCAGGCGTAATATAGGGGGGATGCGATGGCATCGACAGATCTGCAATGATGGGGGTCACTTGTGTATGGTGTAGTGCAGTCCGGATCGTATAACCGAACCGAATTTATCATTGATCGGCTTCGGGGTAGCGTGAACAACCTTAGTAGCAGCTTCAGAAGGTTAGGACAATCTGTGTGGGCCGAGCGAACATGGGTGGCCCAATGCTCTGCCGCATATCGAGCTAGCGGGAACGTGGACAAATGATCCTCAGAGATGTAGCCGGGAGGTTCCCCGTCAACAATGCTCTCCCGGTCGAAATACAGCAGATGTGCCAGACAGGTTTGAGCGATGATATAGTGCGAAAGCTGCTCGCTGGTGTAGCGTTGTGTCTCTGCCATAGATCTTAGGCGTTTGATGAGATACTCCTTGACAGAGAAGTGCGCTAGCTTGACCGTTCCTGCTCATATATCAGTGTGTTGTAAATACTCCATCTGCATGCAATCATACCGTTGATCTCATGAACCAGCCCATATCCGATGGTTAATACGGTTCCAGGCTCCCGGGAACGCATATCAGGATCGTATAAAGGGCCGTCGGTCCCGCCAAGGTCAACCGTCCCAATCTCGTCAATTTCCACCACTGTCATGTCGCGTTTCGAGAATGCCAGCCATTGCAGAAATTTCTGCAGGTCCTCTGGATGCTCGCTTCGTTCAAAGATACTTTCGTATATCGCGTTGAGATCTTTGGGCAAGGACGATAACTGTCCGATCAACTGCTTCTTGTTCCGGCATTTCATCAGGTCTTGCAGTTGCAATGCCACCCATCGAAACCTACAGGCATCCACCGGTCTTTGAAACACCACCGGTCATTGGTACAGTCTTGCAGTGACTTCCTTTCTGCTCCAATCCGTCTGATTTTTGTCACATATCAAAGGCATGGTTATTGTGACTCTGTCTAGGTACTTAAAGTTGTAAAAATACAATGTGTACATAGCGTAAAGTGGGATGAGATCGGGAGGGGGTTTTCTCGATTTGGTAATTGTGCCCGAAACCGGTCTTTGAAACACCCATGTTTGCGCTCTGCAACGTCGAAACCCAACTCGAATTTTCCAAGAGGCTGCGACAGGTCCTTTGAGATGTATTAAAAACTTTCTGCCTGTTCAGAATCTTTTTAAAATTCGTTGAAATGATGCGGAAAGCGATTTTCGATTTTCGGTGTTTCAAAGACCGGTGGATGCCTGTATAATAATTCGACATTACAGGAGGGCGATCACTCAGAAATCAGATGCTCACATTCCGCAATGAGGCAAAAGCGCATTTTTTATCATCTGCTTTTCGATGTTGTTCCACTTGTCCGTGTCGGCGAGTCCCGCGTCTATATAAGCGCTGATGTCGCTCTTCGCAGACCAATCTCCAATCGAGACCTTTCGAAGACTAGACAGAGAAGCGAGGCCCTGCTGGATCTCCCACTCGGCACGACTCGTGACCATCAGGTGAAGTTTTCTTGAGGTCTTTGAAGTCACAGACTGTATCCACTGCAGAAGATCTTCCTTTGCGGCACACTCATCCAGCGAATCGACGATGATGTATGCGTCCTCGAAGCACTCTAAAACACAAAGTAAAGTGTCCTCAAGTGAGATGTGGTCCGGTTGGCGATGCTCTTCATCGCAGGCGTTGTATAGTGATACCAAGGCTGTGGGTATTCTCGTCGCCAGATCTGTCAGACAGCTGTGATATGAGTGATCGAATGAACTTCTCGTAGGCCAAGTGGTGTTGCTTCTCATTTCTGGCATCGAAAAAAAAGTACGCATAACCTCGGACCGAAGGTTTCAAATTGCAGAAGTCGATGATGTCCTTGATGGCAGATGAGCTAGGGACAGTAACATTCAATATCATGCCGCAGATGTCGCGAGAACACACGTACGATAAGACTGTCTTTCCACTTCCCGCTGTGAGATATGATGATGAGGGAAGAATGGTCGCTGGCACGATGCTAGAAAACGTACGACCGCCTTCGAGCCAGAGCACTGAGCCCGGCTGTTCTTTCCACCTTGAGAACTCTTTTTCTCCAAGAAACCAAGATCCCGTCCCTGCTAGACACACTTTCTGGGCTGCGTTGTAATTTGAAGAAGTATCCGAGTCTGCCAAATGTATCCATTCCCGGATGTTCCTTTCTGAAAACAGAAGGCATCGATGTCAGGCTCAGCGCACCAAGAGGTGGGGAAGGCGCACTATCCAGGTCTTGCTGAATCCCTTTCACTCTCGGGCTTGTTTCGAGAAACACCTCGCAATCGAGTTCATCCGCCGACGTCGTTTGGTGTACTGAGTAATCGCCATTGTAGATGTTACCCCCGGCGTTCTGGACAGTTGCATTTCCCGATGTGTCGCTCGTGCTGAATGATAATTTTAGGGGTACGACAATCCGAGACATACCCTCATCCGAGCTTGATGTATGAGGTCTCTCGCTGCAAATTGCTATTTCAATGCTTTGTGAATCTGAAGATTGCATGCGATGATTAGTAGTAAGCGACGTCCACGTTGCGTCCACGATTGGGGATGCCCCTCAAGGAGGCTGTGTGTTTCGCATCAGCTGCCAATTTTCAAAGTCCGCCGGCATTTCGAACACTGCTGTGACCGTCCGCGTCACCTGTCTGCTGCCCACACCCATGCCGACTGACGTGTCAATCGCCTCAGCTGGTCATGCAGCCCGTTCTCCAAATGCTCTTATCGTCGTTGGTCTCAGCGTCAAATGCGCGAATTTATACTTTTGGGCACGCGATCCTTGGTTCCTTTGTTTGACTCGCGCATCGAATGAACGCCTCTGTTGCTCCAATGACCATAACTCCGCAACAATGCATGTTCCGTCGGGACTGAAAAAATCCAGCAATACGCTCGACTACGGATCAGGTGTAGTCTTATGCCTCCATCTTGTTTGTTTAATCATTTAAACCGCCGGGCAGATTCGCTTGTCCTCACCACCAGTGTACTTCTTGAATTCGCGCACTTACCTTGTTGCTAAAATGTAGGCTTTCGGCTTGAAGCTAGGCTGTGAAACGGGAAGAATCGAATTCAACAACAAAAGAGTGACTTGACAAGAGGTGAGATATGACCCATGAAAGATATTAGTGAGTTCGTAAATAATAGATAAAGTGCCTATGACTGTCTAAGAAGCGTAACGCAGATAAGCTGAGATAACACCTCCGGCCCAAGAGCCTGGGCTCGCAGCATCTGTCGCGTTTAGTGAACCTCTCGAGACAGTAATAATGTTCGTCCAATTCCCTCCCGTTCCGCCATTATTCGGGTTGAAGATTGCAACATTGCTGCGTTTGCGGTCTGTGATCCACATATCGTTCGTCTGCGTGCCAGAAAAAGTCCAAGCTCCTGAGCCGTACGAGAATATATTTTGTCCACCATCAAGATACAGTGAGAAGGCGAGGTGGCAATTGATATCCCCTGCGACACAGGCGGAGAAATCCGGATCGTGATAGACGGGGTTTACTGTCCAGTTCGATGGGGCAGGATTGCCGCGCTGCCAATACGGCGTCTCGTCCTGAATCATCCCAAGCCAGAGGTTCTTCGCGTCATGCTCGAGGATAGAGTAGAATGTGCAATGCTCCATCGAGACGCCCACGAAGAATGTCGCGTTCCTGCTTTCCACCAGCGCCCCGCGCCCGGTCTGAATAGCAGTTCCAAGTCCCCCTCCAAGCCCTATACTAGTGGAGTTGTCGATCGCATGGTCCGCATTCCACCCCCAAATGTTCTCGAGATATGCGTTGCCGTGCTTTGTGATATGAACGAAGCCCCACGCGGACTTGCACTCATCGCCCACGGTGGTGCATAGCTGCCCCTGGTCCTCAGTCGATGCGGTGCCACCTGTGCGGAAGACACAATCCCAGATGCCGATGTCTCCAGCCCCGCCCAATGTTGATCTCGACGAGCTTTGCGCCAGGGTAAACATTCCCAGGTTCAACGACCATGTCAGACATGGTGAAGGTGCCTTTATCACCTGGTTTTCCGATCTGAAGGACAGGCTGGGGATCGCTTTCGTCCGACCAAAAGCCCGAGGAGCCGCTGTCTGCGCGGATACTGGACCACGCCTCGCCCTGGATGATGGTTCCAGGAGGCGCGTAGAGTGTAGCGCTGACGCGATATACGCCGTAAGGAAAATAAACTGGAAACGAACAATGATCAGCTCGACCGCAAGCGAACTGTAAATGCAAGGAAGACAAGCGCACCCATCTTTCCAGTGCCGGCGCATGTATTAATTACTGCCTGGATAGCAGCAAGATCATCCGTAACGCCGTCTCCAACAGCCCCGTGATATTTGACGTTCACGACACTGGTCGCAGCCAAACTCGAGAATGACGGTTTAGCCTTCATATACCATAGCTTAGTGCCGCTAGCGCGCATCGAGCTCGGCTTCGTGAGAGCGGTGAAGGTTTGACCGCCTGTGAAGTTTGCAGTCTGGTTGTAGACCGTCCCTCGGACGTAGCTGGGAACGCTCAGGGAGCCGGCGGCATTCCCAGGGAGCACAACGGTCGTCGCGGCAGGGGTTATGGTGACGAGGATGTTGGCAACTTTCGAAGTCGAAAGGTTATCGATGACAACGGCGCGGATGTCAGATGTCGACTGAGCCGGAGCGACGATGAGTGTGCCCACATTTGTCGCAGTAGAATCGATGAGAGAAATTGAATTCTAAAGATCATCGATTCAACGCTGGTCTTGTGCGAGATGAAACGCGTTTACTCACAAATCCAGTTGATCCCGAAGGTTGACCTTGGATGCCAATTTGACAATTAGAAAACGAGATGTCTTGGAAGACGCCGAGGAACAGGTGGCTCGTGCTTATGCCTGCCATACACCCGATGAAACTCAGATTGCTGTACGTAGTCCATATAGTTAGAAGATGTGACGCGCTACAGATAACCCCACTAACCGGAAATGAAACTGTTGATTATTAACGGTGAGGCCTATAGCTCCGCCCTGAAAGACCAGATCTCCCATGAACGTCCCTGATCCTCCGCCCACCATAGCCACTCCCACATGAGCGCTACTCGGAGCCATCGTGAAGGACATGGACCTCAAGCTGGTGGCCTGCCCGACGGCCCAATTGACACAGGTCACCACTCTGCTGGCGGGGACGTGCGTCGTATCGATCTTGATGTTGCGGATAGATTTGTAGAAATTAAGCTCGGCTGCCCCGCTGTTCCAGTACGAGCCATTGGTGTTGGGGAATCCGTCGAGAACGAAGCTGGCGGCGAATGATGGAGAAGCAACAATTGTTGGCGGGCTGATGGGGCTGCCGACGATTTGGGTGTACATGGATATCTGCAGGGTCGACGAGATCAAATATTTGCCAGGAGGGAGATATACGAGTTTAGGGTAGAGAGTGGATCCAGAGCAGGAGGGCGTCGCGCAGGCGTCACCATCTGTTGATCAGGTCGAATAAGTACTTGAATTTTCGTCTAGAACAGAAGAGCGGAGCATACCAGTAAGAGCTTTCTGAATTGCAGCCGTATCATCTCTCACACCGTCTCCTGCCGCGCCGTATGGAGCGCTAATAAACGGAGTAAATATCATAAACGGCAATCTCATAGAAGAGATAGCTTACTGTTGCACGTTCCTGTATACGGTGAAGCTGGCGTTGCTGTTAAAGGGCGATAAACCATTATGGCCAATTGACGACAGCCAGTACGAGCTGGCGCGCACGCCATGTTTGGTATATGGAGATCGACGCGCTACCACGCGCCCTTGGTGGTGAAACGCGGAATTGGCAGATACGGATGTGCCAAAAAGGAGTGTGGTGATAACAAACATAGAGAAAACCGCTGCAGATAGCATGTCAAAGAGCGAGAGGCGGCCGGGTCGAGGAGGAGAAAAAGAGGGGATACAGGAGGCTGACTGGGGCGAGCGTTCGGAATGCCGTTTATATTTGTTGTCCAGCCACCAGCCAGCCGCCACCAGCCGCCAGTTGGCCGCCAGTGACCCGAGCGCTCGGATTCAGGTACACAGAGGTACATTTCAAAACGGATAAGCTGACATTGCGGTCGAGGCCCATTGACAGAGAAGCAAAGTTTAGACGTGCGATCGGCCCAAAGAGACTCTATAAGTCTATAGCTTCTGCAGGTGCTGCGAAATCTCAGTGTGCTCCCAGTTTTCGCAGATATGGGACATGCATTGGTGAAGTCGTGTGGAAGAGCTGGGAAGAGCTGCATTAGACAAATACAAGACGAACAGCGTAAGGACAGGCCGGCGCCTTTACCCAATCCTCTTTGACTGTCTAAATACCGGCCGCATGTTCTGAAGCTTTTAAATTTGAAGTCACGCAAGCCAAATGTTACCACAAATACACATATACCTAGAATGTAAAGAGACGATTGCACTGACACGGCTCTATACGTACATGCAGATCAGGCTTCCGAAGCGTCCATGACCACTTTATCTTCCATCTCCATGTCTGTTGTACCGGACGCGTCAACATCCGTGCTCTCTTGGCCAAGGACCGGAACAGTCCCTTCCTCCAGTTTCGCAGGCGTCTGCACAGTCTTGCGCTGGGTGGAATACGAACGGATCATCAAGCCTATCGCGACACAAGACACATTAGCACGAGCACGAGCACACGAGGCAGTTCGGACTCACTGCACAAGAAGCCGAACCCAACGAGGGGCGTGAACACAAGCCTGCATACAGTATATTATATCATCGATGAGTTCCATGCCGCGCGGTGGAGGAACCTTAAACGCACCAGATCGCGGATACGCTCGTCGTGTACGCGTGCAACACCTCCTGCCTCAACGAGTCGGGCTTCATACAATATGATGTCAGCCGAGCACCGAATGATGAAGCAGATTACGAAAACTGACCTGTATGTGTATTAGCCCGGAGAGGTTACTCGTGTCGGCGTAGCTCCCGGTAGGACTGTACCCCGGGATCTGCGGCAGCTTGCGCGCGAGCTCGCTCGCGTAGATCGCGCCGCCGACGGATATGCCGATGGTCCCGCCCAGCGCGCTAAGGGGAAAGACTGCATGAGAGACCTACGTTGAGAAGGTTAGAGAGAGGGGCCGCACCGCACGAGAATGTAGGCGCTGGTCGACGTGGCCATGTCTTTGAGGGGCATGGCAGCTTGCATCGCGATGAGCGGGGGCTGGGATTGCGTCAGCAAGGGAGATTGCCAAGGAATGGGTGGGAACATACCTGGAATAGGCATGCAGCACCACCAGCAGCGATGAGGATATATATGTCCTGCTGCGCTCTGACTCAAAGTCAGCCCCGATGTGCGCAGACCACCTGCCCCAGGAACTCACAAGCTCGTCTTCTCGTTCATGCTGATCATCAGGCCCTATACCACCCATGTCAGCCACAACAGCAGTCCCCCAACAAGGCGCATACGCACATATCCGAGCACCATGACCGCCCAGCCCACCCACACCGTCGGCCGATACGCCCCCGTCTTCGACACCACGAAGCCCGCGGCAATGCTCAGCACCGCCCCGCCCACGGTGAACGGCATCATCTTGATCCCCGACAGCGTCGCGCTGCTGCCGAGCGCCTGGAAGTACACCGGGATGTAGTAGTTCGCCGCGAAGAACACGAGCCCGTGCACGAACGTGCACAACAGCAGGCCCGCCGTCGTGCGCGTGCGGAAGAGGCGCGGGGGGAGGACCGGGCTGCGTTTCGTGTAGACCTCGTTTATGGCGCCGGCGAGTAGGAGAGCGGCACCGAGGACGATGGGCGCGAGCGTGGCGGGCGCGGTCCAGGAGGCGGCGCCGTTCGCGAAGCCGATGAGGAAGAGGACGACGCCGGCCATGATGGTTCCCAGCCCGATGAAGTCGAATTCGCGCATGAGGTGGGAGAACGGCTTCTTCTCGACGGGGTTGAGATTGAGGAAGAAGAGGAGCATGGCGGCTGCGATGCCGCCCGTGGGGAGGTTGATGAAGAAACACCTGCAGTAAAGATCGAAATCAGAGGCTGAGGTGCCGAGGGGGTAAAACAACGTACCAGCGCCAGGATACATGATCAGATAGAATACCGCCGACCTTGAAGGGTATTAGTGGATGAACCGAGAGGGGACAGCCGAATGACTGACAAGCGGGCCTAAGACACTCGCAATGCCCCATGTCGCGCCCAGAGCACCAGAATACATCCCCCTATCTTGCAAAGGAGCTGTCGCACAGCCAGAAGGTTAGTGTCACCCCAAGAGTCTCGGGGTATAAGCAGACCACTCACTGATGTCCGATATCGTGAACTGCGTGAGCTGGATTATACCGCCGCCGCCTATGCCTTGCACGCCACGACATATCGCCAGCCATGCAAAGTTCTGCGCTGCGCCGCACATGGCAGATCCAAAAAGGAATAGGAAGATGGCGGCAAAGAATACAGGTTTACGGCCAAGGATGTCGGACAGCTTGCCGTATAGCGGGGTGAAGCCTACATGTGGAATCAGCTCAGTGGATTGATATAGTTGGATGATGATGCTGACAGGTTGATCCTAGCAGGTAAGCTGTTCCCGCCCAGCTGTATCCACTTTCTCCACCGATGTCGTCGATGATCGTCGGCAGCGCGATGGCCGTGATTGTCTGGTCCATTGCGGCTAGAAATGCTACAGAATGGTCAGTATCGACAGATGGAGATTCGATGGGATGGCTTACTGCATAGCATGAGACTACATGCAAGTCAGTTAGGTCTCAGAGATGGACCAGTACCACGTACCCAGGGAAGATGATCTTCAAGTTGCTAATGACATACCCAGGTCAGGTCACACACACTCGGCAGGCTGCCAGATTCTACTCACTTTGCAGGCAGGGTATGCACCTCGTCCGCTTTCCATTTCTCTCCTGGTTTGCGCTGCTGCCCATTGCTTGAAGTCGTTGTTACTGCAGTCTGAGACTGAGATTCGACGGGCTCTAACGCGCCATCACGTGCAGATATTCGCACGCTCTCAACAGTTGTGTTCGCGCTAGCGCTGTGTTCGTGCTTGTTTTCCTCCATGTCTCTCGAGTTTTCAAAGCACAGAAAGTCGGTTCGATGTTAAGTTGTCCTCACCATCTTCTAAGCAAGCGCAAATACGCCTACTCATGCCGCCGAGGACTTTGTGTCCCGCATATATGAAACAACAAATGCCTAGTTGACGATTTCTCCGAGGTTAAAAGTAATCCAGCGCATGGGCGTGGTGGCCATGGGACCTTCACTGCTGGGAATGAACCGCGTATGTGCCTTGATTGGATCATTAACAGGCACTCGGTTAGCTAATATTGAGTGCGGGGAAGCATAACGGGGAGATCTGGAGAAATGTTGGTAGCAAACAGCGCCGGGAAATTTCCACATCGGCCATGATGGTGCGCAGTGCTGCCAGCGGTTGCCAGCCGCAATTGCTCCCCGTGACAATTGGCTTTAATCATCTCATCTTACTATTACAGCAACGCTGCGGTCATGGGATCAGAGGAAAGCTTATAATCTACGTGGGCGATCAAGAAGCACACTTGTGTCTTCCCTCCTCGCGGCCATGTCTGGATCCCGCTCGTTCCTCGATGCTTCTATTCCAGCTCTTCTTCAGGAGCTATCTCTCGACGAGAAAATCAACTATCTCGGTGCACCCAACTGGTGGAACACGCATGCAATCGAGCGTGTCGGTGTCCCTGCAATCAGGATGAGCGACGGCCCCAACGTCAGTCTATTTCTATCCCCATGATACATTGCAGCTAAAACAGGCGAACAAGGGTGTCCGCGGCTCGTCTTACTTCCATCCCACATCTGCGCAATGCATCCCGGTAAATCCTGCCCAGCCCATCATTCTGCGGAACCGGCTGACAGCGGTGCCATTCAGTGTGCCACCTCTCTGGCAGCTACGTTCGATGCGGACCTGATTCGCAATGTGGGCGAGTTCTTGGCGGACGAGTCGAAGGCCAAGTCGTCGTGCGTCCTGCTTGCGCCTACTTGCAACATCCAGCGGACCCCGTTGGGCGGCCGCGCGTATGAGTCGTTCTCGGAAGACCCGCATCTGTCTGGTACGTCTCACCCATGGCACCTCATAGACACATCATGATAATCAAATGCATGACAGGTATGATGTCTGCTGCGATCGTGGGTGGGGTGCAGTCGAAAGGTGTGGCGTCGTGCATCAAGCACTTTGTGGCCAACGATCAAGAGTCGGAGCGCTATGCGACTGATTCAGTGATGTCCGAACGCGCTTTGCGCGAGATCTATCTCTACCCGTGAGTTCGGTGACGCCCCGTCTCTGGTCACTGCCCTGATCCCGCTGTCAGCTTCATGCTCGCCCAGAGGGACTCGACACCATGGGCTTATATGACCGCGTAAGCCCCTGATTCTCTGTCGTGGTACCTACGCCACCGACTAACGGCTGGATTCAACTCAGATACGGCCGCATCAACAACGTGCACTGCTCAGAGAACCCCGAACTTCTGCAGGGCATCCTGCGCAATGAGTGGAAGTTCGATGGGATAGTCATGTCCGACTGGTAAGCCCCACCCATCTACATCAGCTCTCTTCCTCAGTGCGCCTGATCCTGCTTTGCGCGTGCAAAGGTACGGCACCTACGGCGTCGACCAGCCCCTCAACGCGGGCCTCGACCTCGAGATGCCCGGGCCCCCGCGCTGGCGCAGCCCGCTGCTCGTCGCGCACTGCATCTCCGCGATGAAGCTCACCGCACGCACGATCGACGTCCGCGCGGGCGCGATGCTCCGCTTTGTGCAGAAGCTCGCCCGTGCGAATGCGGACGTGGTGTACGGCGACGGCATCGAGCGCGTGCGCGACTCGCCCGCGGGGCGCGCGTGGTGCCGGCAGCTCGCCAGCGCGGGGATGGTGCTGCTCAAGAACGAGGGCGGCGTGCTGCCGCTGAGGGTGGGGGCGGTGCGGACGATCGCGGTCATTGGGCAGCACGCGACGGCGCGGGTGATCAGCGGGGGCGGCTCGGCGGCGCTGGAGGCGAGCTACGTCGTCAATCCGCTGCAGGGCATCCTCGCGAACCTGCCCAGCGGCATGGAAGTGAACTACACAATTGGCTGTGAGGGTGCGTGCATGATAATTCTGAGACTCTGCGTGGAGCTTGCTGAAAATTCCGCCGGGCTTAGCGCACAAGCTGCTGCCGATGCTCGATAAAAACATGACCACGCTCGAAGGCCAGCCTGGCTGGCAGTGCACATTCTACAACCACGACGCGGAGGGGAAATGGAGCAACGTGGTCCTGGACTCCGTCGTCAAAAACACGGTCGCAAAGTTCAGCGACTTTGTGCCGGACGGCCTCACTCCGACCTGGAGCATACAAATGAAAGGGCTCTTGACGATTGACAAGACGTGTCCGTTCGAGCTCGGGCTTTGCGTCGCTGGTATTTATAATTTACCTCTCCTCTCTCAAATCCTGGAGTTTACATGTTTGTAGGCCGCGCCAAATTATGGGCCGACGGAGAGTTGTTGATTGACAACTGGACGACACAGAGAAATGGCGACTTCCTCTACGGGTGTGTAGGATATTTGTTGATCTCATCCCATATTACTCACACCGGCAGCGCCTTTTAGTGTCGGAACAGCGGAGGAGAGAGGCGTTGTCAACATGACAGCTGGCAAACCAGTTGAGATCGTTATCGAGTACACCAACACCCGCCCACCCAACGCACCCGCCGGCAGCACCGAGCGGAGGACAGCGCAACCAGGCATCATGCTCGGCCTCGTGAGTGCCTATTGCCCCATAACCGTGATCTACAACTGAGCTCTACGCTGCTTCAAGCGCTTCGGTGGATGCGAGAAACTAGACGCCGACGCGGAGATCGAAAAGGCTGTGAAGCTAGCCGCAGAGTCGGATGTGGTTATCATCGTGGGTGGCCTCACGCCTGAATGGGAATGCGAGGGCTTCGACAGACCAACGATGCATTTGCCCCAGCGGCAGGACGAGCTCATCGCTCGCGTGGGCAAGGCGAATAGAAACACCGTCGTGTGCATCCAGTCCGTGAGTACTTTTTGGCATACTTTATACTCTCGACGAATGACTCACGACCATGCAGGGCTCGGCTGTGTCGATGCCATGGCTCGAGGATGTGAGCGGGCTTCTGCAGTGCTGGTACTCTGGCAACGAGGCTGGAAATGCCATCGCGGACGTGCTCTTCGGCACCGTGAACCCATCTGGGCGGATGCCGCTCACATTCCCCGTGCGCTTGGAGGATGTCCCGGCGTACCCGAACCTCAACTGCGAAAACGGGAAAATCCACTACCGCGAAGATCTGTTTGTCGGCTACAAACACTATCAAGACAGGAAAATCAAGCCTCATTTCGAGTTTGGGTGCGTTGTCACGTTCTGATTTCGTTTCGGCGCAATTGCCAATAAAAAAATTGACACCACAGATTTGGCTTATCGTACACGACCTTCGACCTCTCAGATCTTGCTGTGTCAGCGCCCACGACATCTGATGCCTCCTTCAACGTATCTGTCAAGGTGAACGTCAAGAATACTGGCTCGGTCGATGGATCGGAGGTGGTTCAGGTATATGTATCGATACCCGATGTCGGTGTCACCACCCCTCGGCTACAGCTCCGCGGCTTTGGGAAAGCCAAAGACCTTGCGCCAGGCGCGTCGCAGACTGTTACCATCAAGCTCGACAAATACGCCGTCTCTTTCTGGGATACGCCGATTCATGCTTGGAGTGCCAAAGCCGGGACTTACGGCGTGCATGTGGGCACGAGCAGCGGCAATCTGCCATTGGAGGCTACATTCGAGTTGGGAGAGTCGTTTGAGTGGAGTGGGCTGTGAGCGGTTTGGAAAAAACGCTATTGATGGTCAATAAAGGCCTTGTATTTTTTATTTGTATTCTCTTGTAACGGGTTAACATAACAAAAAACATATCCAGGACCGGCCATCAATAAGGTACGCATGGCGTGTTAACGGTTAATTAGCGATCACGTGTGAATCGGTTCCGAACCGATGACTCTCGCGCCCGCTGGACTCCCTCCCCTCACGAGTATGCACTACACCACCCAGGACGCCTCGAACCGTCAGAAAATGCCATTTTATATACCCAGTTGACCCCTCAATACATTTTGGAGCATGCAGAGCTCTACGGCTGATCAAAGGCCAGCCCGAGACTGTCAAGGTCACATTGCCACGGCCCACAACCTCTCAAATTAAGCGTCGAGTGGGGATAAATGCATAGGGAGTTAATTATACGACAACATAATGCACCCTCAACGCTGAAAAGACCGCAAAATTTACAAACGAGCCACAGTTGTAAACCTTTGAGATTTTGGTCATGTCCAACGGCTTAAAAATTACTGTGACCCCCGAGATTAATTCAGAGTGTCCAATGATCATTCAAGACCATTTTCTGGGCAGATAAGTCGCTGAGGGAGACTCTTTGTGAGTCTTATATGTCGCTAAAGTGGTTGCCACTCTGCTGCTGAGTCTATATTAGGACCTGGATCAGATGCTAGTCGGCGGGCGAGCGGCTAAGTTGCCGCTGTACTCGTGCCGTGGTCAGAAATCGTTAGACCGCGTACTAAGCTGCATCGAGTGTTAACAGGTAACCATACACTCCCATATTTTAAACGCTTCAAATCAAGTGCCCTGAGGTGCCTGTCCATCCTGATTTCTTTATCCTCGCCACTCACGCCTTTAGTGACTCGTCAAGGACCAGGCGACGCGACGTCACGCGCACGCAAAATATATATATTTAAGTGTACATATCACTCCCGCGCTATCGCTGATAATATGTATGGAATATGCAACTTGGGGGCTGTATAGTAAGTGGCGTTCATCATTTTCAATGTTCATGCAACGGGCGTCTGATCGTCTGATCGACTAGCTCGGCCGCTCAGTCCGCCCCACGAGGCATCTTGCTGGCTCATTGCGGCACGTAGCTCATTCAATTTCCCTACCTTCTACCTTCTTCCCAATCATCTCTGTGACATCTCAGAAGTAAATTGATGTCGAATAGGCCGGAAATACCATCTGCTGTCAGCCCCGAGCGCATTGATGGCGATTCCTTCCCCGATCAGCAAAAATCCCACGGGCCAAGTGAAGGCCTTGCTACCGAAGAAATACACATCGCACCAGTATTAACGGTAGCGCGCCCTGTTATCTGGTACCCTATATTGCGCTACTCACGCACTGCATGCTAGACTTTTAACACGGCCTACAGCGCGGGACCGGTGAACAATGTGAACGGGAACATTAGCAACATTTACTATGAAAACACTCAACCTGGTGCGTTTCCATGTTATCTTCTCCGTCACCGATCAAGTTGAATTTACGCCACGTAGCGGCGCCTGATGATCTCGGTATTGAGAGATTTCGATCAAATGCATACGTGCCCTGACTCCTTGTTATAGATTTCCACCTAGATCATGCCGTTGGAGGGCAATTTGACTGTGGAGCGCGCGTAGCCTGCACTGAAGGGACCAGGGCCGATGTTATTGAAGAAATCGGGGCTTGGACTGGTCAGGACCACAACATACATAGCCAGTGATGCATTTATTGATCAAACTACAACAGATGATGGACCTCCTGTGTTCTGGCTCGACGGCTCCGCTGGCACAGGCAAATCGACGATCGCCTTCACTCTTGCAAGATCTTTCAATGAAATGGGCATCCTCGGAGCCAGCTTCTTCTGCTCTCGCGATGACGCGACATGCAGCAACCACAAGCTCATATTTCCCAGTATCGCGTATCAACTGGCGCGCTTTCATCCCCAATTTGGTCAGATCCTTGCTGATGTCGTGAGGAGGCGACCAGAGGTCATCCATTTCGACGTAGCATATCAGCTTCAGGAGTTGATCGTGCAACCTCTGAGCAGTATCCACGACTTTCCTTCAGGCTGCGTAGTTGTCATCGATGCGCTTGACGAGTGCAAAGATGAAAGCACCATCTCTGTTATCCTCGCAGCTCTTTCGCGCCATGTCGAGAAGCTCTCCCCGCTCAAGATCTTCCTGACGAGTCGTCCAGAGCACAACATTCATCTTGGATTCAGTGATAATGTTCTGCAAGGAGCCACTCGTCGTTTCATTCTTCACGAGATTCGGCCTTCAACGGTAGAGGCAGATATTAAGACATTCATCATGGCCCAGCTGGAGATCGTCAGAAAGGAGTATGGAATTGATGAATCTTGGCCTTCTGGCGTGGAGGTCGATTCGCTCTCGACGTTGTCCTGCGAGCTGTTTATCTTTGCAGCTACGACTATCAAGCTCATACAAGATAGCAATTATGGCGATCCGCAAGGACAACTCACCCGTATCATCTCCAGCGCAATGCCGCTGCAGTATGAGGCTGCCTCCGACCCTCTACATCGGCTCGACCAGCTTTATTTGCAGGTCTTGATGGATGCGCATCCGAAGCCGTCTTCAGTGCTGGCGAAGCGATTGATGCCGCTCTTAGGTACCATCGTCCTTCTTCAAGATCCCCTATCTCTTCACGGAATTCAGCAGCTGTTGAAACACCAGCCTGGGGACCATTTCACAGCCAAATCGATGCGCCAGACACTGATGCGCTTGCACTCTATTATCCTTGTACCGGAGGGCGACAATGATATAATTCGGACACTCCATCCGTCTTTCTTCGATTTCATCACCAGCCCGGAACGTTGTTCGATACCCCGATTATTGGTGGATACCAGCCAGCAGCATACATTGCTTTTGGCCGCATGCCTGCGCACGATGCAGGGTCTCAAACACAACGTCTGCGAGCTTCCAGACCCCAGCGTCCTCAACAACGAGGTCGCTGATCTCTCGTCCCGGATTGTGAAGTTCATTCCGCCAGAGCTGCAGTATGCATGTCGCCATTGGGGAACTCATCTCCGGTATGCCGTGATTTCTGAAAATATTTGGGTGCTGCTACAATGGTTCTGCTCTGAACAAATGTTATTCTGGGTCGAGGCCTGCAGTCTATTGGGGGATCTAAGAAACCAACTCGTTCTTCTGGATGCTGTTCAACGAACACTAGCGGTAAGCATTTTCAGAATCTGGTTGTGGGCGATGCTCATAGACAATGACAGACGCATGGCAAACAGGGTTCTGCCGCTATGACTTTGCTGCACGATTGCGAGCGCCTCATCCGAGAATTCTTCCCCGTCATTAGCACTGCATGGGGTCATATCTACGATTCAGCACTCACTTTTGCACCACAAGGCAGTGCGCTGCGCAGGTGCTATTCACCGCAGATTAAGGTGATCGGTGGCCCAAAAGAATGGAACCCGTGCTCGCGGATCATTGAGGGGCATTCTAGCTTGGTTTTGTCGGTGGTATACTCTCCTGATGGCACCCGCATCGCGTCTGGATCAGACGATCACACCATTCGATTGTGGGATGCCATCAACGGGGCGCACTTAAATACCCTCAAAGGACATACCAGCAGCGTATATTCAGTCGCTTTCGCCCCTGATGGGGCTATCATTGCTTCCGGATCCATTGACGAAACTATTCGACTGTGGGATGCAGTCAGCGGAAAGCATCTGGTGACTCTAGAAGGCCATTCGGACTCGGTGATATTGGTGGCATATTCTCCTGACGGCACCCGTATCGCGTCTGGATCTATTGATAGAACCATTCGATTGTGGCATGCCAACAGTGGGGCGCACTTAAATACCCTCGAAGGGCATTCCAAGGGCGTACGTTCAGTCGCTTTCTCCCCCGATGGGACTATAATCGCTTCCGGATCCGATGACGAAACCATTCGGCTGTGGGACGCAGTCAGCGGAAAGCATCTGGTGACTCTAGAAGGCCATTCGGACTCGGTGATATCGGTGGCATTAGCATACTCTCCTGACGGCACCCGCATCGCGTCTGGATCTATCGACGGAAATGTTCGATTGTGGGATGCTATCAATGGGAAGCAACGGAAGACTCTCAAGGGACATCGAGGCAGTGTAATCTCCATCGCCTTCTCGCCCGAGGGGACCACAATTGTGTCTGCATCTACAGACAAAACCATTCGCCTGTGGGACGCAATCAACGGAAAGCATCTGGTGACTCTAGAAGGCCATTCAGATGCTGTGAGATCCGTGGCATACTGTCCCGATGGAACCCGCATTGCGTCTGGATCAGACGACAAAACTATCAGACTGTGGATTGCCGGACAACACATCAAGAAAGCCCCCCTCTTCCTGTCCGCGTTCAAAAATGCTCTCAGCTTAGCGAGGGAGATCATCGATGATCAGCTTAGCGACACAGACACCCTTCTTGTTGCATTCTCGCCCGATGCTGTTATCGTAGTGGTAGACTCCTGTGGAATGGCTCCGCTATTTGATGCAGTGAGCGGAGCGTGCCTGGCAACTCTGACTGCCCATTCAGACCGGGTCAACACAGTGGCATTCTCCCATGATGGGACCAGAATGGTATCCGGATCGTTCGACAGCGTTCGATTTTGGGATAAAGTCAACGAGAAGACCGTGAAGATGTTCGAAGGGCCTGGATGCCGCGTTGTGTTCGCGACGTTCTCGCACGATGGCACTCGTATTGCGTCTGGATCTGAAGATGGGGTAGTTCGACTGTGGGATGGGATTAGCGGAGCGCATGTTATGACTCTGGAAGGGCAAGAGCGGGTGGTGTCTCTGAAATTCTCACCTGAGGGGACTCGCATCGCATCTGGATCGGCCAGCGGCATTCAACTGTGGGATGTGCTCTGCGGGACACCCCTCGTGACTGTCAAGATGGAAAGTCATAGGGTTTTGCGATCACTAGCCTTTTCACCTGACGGAAATCACCTCATTGTTGCCGTATCTGACGGTCTCGAGTGGGGCCTTGAATTACGGGCTCTGTGCTGCGATGGTGTGGTATTGAAAGGCATCAAATCGCATGAGGCTTCACCTGCTCTATGGCTTCCATTCTCTCCGGAGCACCAGGACCTTGCAACTGATGATAATTCCACTCGTCAATGGGCACAGGCTGATGGTAAGAGCGCTGCCCGAGAATATGCTTGATCATTACCATGCTAAAATGCTGGTTCATAGGCCTTAATGCAAAGTACAATTACTTTATGCAAGATGGTTGGGTTTGGCTTGTTCATCCTCGCAGACGTCTATGCTGGGTTCCAGTAGCCTGCCGAGGGTCAAGTTTTTTTTCCAGAAACGCCCGAATTGCATTCGGAACAGAGTATCTGGGAATAGTGATCATTGACTTCTCGGACGTCTTCAAGAGATCTTCTTTTCATGCTCAGGTTGATCACCGCTCACATCAACAAAGCTCTTCAGTAAGAATTTGCTCGTATATTCCAAAGGTGTTTTCACTGACTCAACAACCTTCACTAGGCAGATGTCCCACCGATAGGCATGATGGACCTCCCAGCGGACAACCTGTTTAATGAGCTGGTTTTGTGTGAAGGGTCATGGGCAGAGACAGTTTAGGAACATCAATCTTGCGGAATAATTGAGGTTGTTTGGCGGAAAGTCGAACATTTGGATGGCGGATCAGAAAACGAGGGATGTTGCCAATTCTCGGGATTTAAAGGTTGTAGCTTATTATAGAAAATTGCCTCTCGGGGCCCCGATTCAAGGTGAAGTTGAATGCCATGACTGCATGTACTCTTGCAGAGTATTTGGGATTGCGGGGGAAAAACTCTTGCTCGCTTGGGTACATGCACTAGTACAATAGCCACTCGCAAATTACCCCATATTGTTGCACTCACGGTCCATGACTAACTGAGCATGCCTGGCGCACGCAATCCCACAGCCATATACCAAAAACACCAGACGGGGCCAGTTCTGCAAGCTTCGAGCTCGCTCGCAAAACCGTCACAGTACAGTGTCCAAGTTCTCAGATATATCAACACACGTACACCCATACCAATCGCAGTCCATTCATCCCCGGTCCACGTACTTCCGCTTACTTCGTTGCCTCAGCACTACGAATTGTTTTATTCTGCTATTTTATTCTGCTACATGACAGCGCACTCATGCACGATTGTCATCCCCACGCTATACAAAAACGTCATCAGCGGCGCACGAAGGTACACCACGATCAGGAAATCCCCAACCGGCTCTTCGGCATTCGCCTGCTGCGCGACACTGAGCACCAGGGGGGCGGACGGGCCAGAGGGGACGAGGATGAGGAGGAACCTAAGGGTGCTGCAAGTGTCAGCGTGGTGTCGAGAAAAAGTGGGAAGAATAAATGCGCGGACGAGGATAGCATGCAAGCGAAACTGCAAATACAAAGATGAAGAAAAAGAGAAAGAGAAAATACCATACCGCACGAGCAGAACCCACACTGTCGGCTTAGTCTTCAGCGAGGACGGTGTGAGCGCAACGCGCTCACGGTGAATATCTGCGGGGTGTGGTTCTGAGATTAGATGAGAAGCGTCAGCGTAGACTCAGAGAGATAGAAAAGGATGGATGGAACCGACGGAGCCGCACAACTTACAAGTGCCCACTGAAGTTATCAGCCGCCTTCGTGATCATGTTCGTGAACACGCCCCCCGGGGAGAAGAACGCCGCATGGAACGGCGGTATTATCTACATCGGTACAGATTAGTTTCATCCTCGCATATCTCGAATGAAAGACGAGCACTTACCCCGAGGATAATCGCAACGATCCCGCCCACAAGCGCGGGGTTCATCCACGCCTTCGCCGCCTCCTACGTCTTCCCAAATCCCCTGCCCAGCATCCTTCCAGGCGTGCTCTTCTTCGCCCTTTCGGTGCCGAGGACGCGCGGGGCCTTGAGGGGGGAGTGTGCGGCGCCGCACCAGACACGATGTCTACTTGCCCACAAATCGTTCTTTCCTCGTCGTCGCCGTCTTCATCGCTAGACGTATCAGAGACGTCGGCCAGAAGACAGATGCGCTCGTGGTCTTGGAACATCGGCAGTCCGAGCGAATGGAGCGGCGCTCCTGGACGGAGGGCTTCTGACGAGGGTGTGGGTGGCGGTGTGGGTTTATTCGAGTCGAGGTGGAGAACGTGCGGGCCGAGGGCGAAGATTATGATGTCTTGTCTGCGGAAAGCGTAAGCGAAATGCATTAGGACATCAAGAAAGGTTATGGTACTCACACAATCGAATTGAGCAGCACGAGTGCACGCCCTCTGCAGCGTATCGCTCCCCTCCATCTCAAGCACATCAAGTACACGCGTCGTCTTCAGATTATCCAGCAGCAGCAGCGACAGCGTATTTGAGTTCGCCCTGCCTGCTGCCACAACCGTCCAGCGCTCCGGACGCAGCACCCTTTGGCAGACCCACCCAACGCTGCGGGCGATGGCGCTGCTGGTGAGCGCCCAGAAGAGAGACACGCGATGGAGGCCTCTGTGAGTTGGGGGCACGTGGAGGAGATGAGGAGGAAGAGAGAGAGAGAGAGAGGAGCCGATGGGCGAGAAGCGGGCAACGGTGGGGCGGTCGAGGAGGGCGAAGGCCGGTCAGGCGGCAGCGTAGCCGGTGACGGTCTCGTGAGGAGAACAGCGGGATTACGCGCGTCGAAGAGCGTCGGTTAGGCTATAGCTAGACATTGCAGGCGGATTGGGGGTTAATTCGAGGCAGGTTGTCGTGCACCGCGATTCATAGGAAATGTACAACGAGTCACGCGTTGTGCACTGGTAGGCGTGGGAGATCGGCCGACCACGGGCCGGGGCGGATGAGGACTGCGGAGGTCGTCTCAGTTGCAAAGTCTGGATTACGAATTCGGCCTTGATCCGGCCATCGTCGTCCGAGGCCTCGGCGATGCCTCGACCACTTGCGACGACTGCGTTTTACCATGACCACGACACTAGTACTGTACAATGTCATCAAACATGGAGCGCTCGGGTCAGCTTGAATCTTCGATGACGGGCCGCAGCACTTTGGCAGCACTTCTACAAAATCAACTTGCATCGACCGAAAACTAACATATATATCAAAACTTCCTTCGAATTCGCCTTCCTACCATCGGAGCGAAATGAGCAATATTACTTCAGTTCCCTGCTTCCGGATTGCGCGTCTCATTCTGAAATCTTCACGGGCATATGGTTATTGGCGGATTTGTACCTAAGCGGCCCTTACTTGTGTCGGCCTCATACACTATGGTATAGTCTCTGTCGTGTTATTGGCTTGTGAGTCGTCACCCTACGGTCCCTTACGTCTTCTAATAACTCTCCCTTCACACACTCCTTTCCTCTCACCCCTAGATCCCTCCGAGGTCATCTGATGCACGCCAAGCGCCAATCTCGAAAAATTATACACCCCTTCAGCCGTGCTGACTGCAGACGCCTGAACACCTACCTCGTCTTCCGATACCTCCTTCTCGTGCTCCCTGTAACGTGCTGGTTCATTAGCCTCGCTTTCACCCCGCAGTGGTTGCGCCATTTCCACTCTCCCCATACATACCGACGGCAAGTACATCAGCCATTCGGCTCACGCCCCTCTCGTTGCTCTGTCCAGTCATTCTAGCTTTTCAGCCGGAAACAATGCAATCTATCTTGCTCTCTCGGATGCTCTTGCTGCCTCTGCAGTATATTGATTGCCAGTATGCTCGATTATCCCATTTATGGCACCACACCACATGCCCTGATTCCCATCATATTCTCTTGAGTTCAACAACGTTTTCTCCTAGCTGCTCATACTCGCAGAGCGGCGAGGGCACCCCTTAGTTGCGAACGAATACAGGCAAGATGGACATACGAGGTGGTGATTCGGCGGCGGTAGCACACAGCCAAGGCACGTGGCAATGAATACAGGCCAGGGGACTCAGCTGGGACGTGATCCATCTATAATATGAAATCAACACTGCCTGTGCCAAGGAATATATGGCGTCACGGGCGTCGTATTGTATACACCTCAAATCAAGTGCCCTGAGGTGCCTGGCCGTCCCGACTCCCTTATCCTCGCCACTCACGCTTTTAGCGATTCATCAAGGTCCACCAATTATTTCAAACCTGGGCATGTGCTATCCGTGTGCCCTCATTGGAAGGAATGCTGTCCAGATATGCCCCCAACCCAGGAATAATGTGGGCAATGCTGCCCGACGGACTGAACCTACGATAATCCGGACTGGTCACGAGCTTTTGCGCTTGATGGCTGCTCAGTCTCATTGAACTTTTCACAGTTCTCTCAGGCTAAATTCGCACCAGTATTTGAGGTATATAAGCTAACTTCAAGGATCTCGAAGTCCCCATCTCTCAGACTCACTCAAACTTTCCACCGCTCTCCTCCCCTATCATCTACGATGCTCTTTACAATTCTAGCCACTCTCTCCCTGCTCGCCGCGTCTGTCGCCGCCTCCCCGACTCCAGTCATCGAGGCTCGCGCAGCTAACCCCACGATCTATATGCGCATCGAAGGGCCGACCAAGACCATCTACGAGAAGACCATCGTCGCATCTCCCAAACTGACCCTCACCAACAATGGCCACACCGCCAAATGTGAGTGCCCACCTAGCTAGCACCCATATTTGGTCCCTGATTATCTGCAGGCAACGGACCTAAAACCGCTCCGGGTGTCACCAGTCTAGTCGCGCTCCAAGAAACCGGTCAATTTTTCCAATCAGAGGTATAACATCCCTCACCGTTGTATATTTCAGAGCAGCACTGAACGTGGGACTGGTGCGTAGTGGACGGGAAGTACCTTCGGCGAGATCACCAAACTCAACGGCACCAAGAACAACGCGGACAAGCAGTGGGTTGTGGCGATCAACAACATCGCCAACGGCGGGAAAGGCGGAATTCCCGTGCAGGATCCCAGCAACGGCGAAGTACGTCGTTCTCAGTCTCAGCTTTTAGTGTTGCACATGTATGCTCACATGACAATTGTTTCCAGTACTGCAGTCAGACCATTCCCAACCTCCAGCACCTTCTTTTCGCCTTCGTCAGCGACGTGGGAACGCAGCCCTTGATCATGAGCGGGCCCAAGACCGCCAAGGTCGGCCAAACCGTCCAATGTTCGCCTTGCCCTCTATCTCCTCCCATGTACCAGCTGACCCTGTACCCCTTCCCCCTTACAGATACGGTGCCGTTCGCTCCCAGCGGCACGTACGTCAATGATCTCTCGGTCGACACCACCACCGGCCAAAGGGTTCACGCCACGTTCGGCGCCAACTCAGGGCCAAACTCGGCCGTGTCGATCAAGTTCACGAAGAAGGGCTCATACAACATGAAGGCGCACTGCCTCGATACCGAGACGTGCCTGCGCTCGAACCACGTCGTGACCGTTGTCTCTTAAAGGGAGAAACCTGGATGCTTTTGGCGAGCCTGTTACAAGAAATGAGGACATTTGATGCTTTACTCCCAGGACTTTCGTATTGAGGATCGATGAGGACTTTGTAGTTTACTGAAACGGGGATACTGTATGCTATTTATATCTGCCATGATGTTTGAAGAATTATAACGCTCAATTTTCTTGAATACAACCATATCTAAACATCATGCGCTAAGAAATATATATGTATCTAACTACATACGCCACCAGGGGTCCAGTCTCCCCCCAACATCGCATGCTCTAGTCTCAAGCAGACTGCGCATAGACGAAACCGCCTTTCCTCCTTGGATAACAGCACTTCTGCTGCACAAAGAATAGCATGATATTAGATGCACCCACTTGAAGCGACGAATATACTATCCAACGATTCCTGAGCTCGACGTTTAACGATAAAGGCGAAAAGATTGAGGACGAGCAGGCTGACGGCGGTCAAAGTGTCTGCGGTGAGGCAAAGAAGAGCGGAGAGATCGTCTCCGTCAGGAGCAGAAAGGCTAAAGTTAGACGATCCCGCAAGGTACCTAGCTTCAAAGGAATCAAAGTGGGAGGCGTAGTCAACCAGCTCGAGCTTATTCGATAGAGCTGGGCCACGGACACTGTTTCGCGAAAGAGTATATCGATTCTTCAGGAATCCATAAAAAGAAACGTATCCTTGTAAAATTGGCGTCATACGCGTCGCGTGTTAGCGGCTAATTAGTAATCACGTGCCAGCTCCACGGCCCACGATGACTTGACGATGACTGCATTCGGTGCGCCATCCTCTCCATCATCTTCTCGACGCGACCTCATATAAGGATTCCAGTTGAATCATGAAAAATGCCACTTCATCACTTTGTGCAACATGCAGACGGTCATTGGAAAAGTCACTGGCAACCCGAAGGCCGATGTCGGTGATCTCACTGGAAGAGTTGCTCTCGTCACAGGCGGCGCTCTCGGTATTGGGTAAAATCACACTTGCCTTAACCTCAAATTATCATACTGATTGAAACGTGGAAGTTACGAGATATCTCGTACGCTGGCCTTAGCACACGCACGTGTCATCATGGTCAATCGCAAGGAAGAGCAAGGTGAAGAGGCGATCACCAAAATCAAGGCAGAACACGCCGACGCCGACCTGGAGTGGATTGGATGCGATCTTGGGAACTTGCAAGAAACGAAAGATGTCTTCGACCGCATCAAAGAGAAGGAGAAGCGACTTGATCTGGTGCGAACTTCCCCCTCTTTCACACCTCCAAGCAACTGATAAATTGTATATAGCTGATATGCAGCGCCGGAATAAACACAAACAAGTACGACGTCGACTCTGACAACATCGACCGCCACTTCGGCGTCAACTGGCTCGGCCACTTCCTTGCCATCAACCGCCTCTACCCTCTTCTCCGCGCCACCTCCCGTCTCCCCAACACCCCGCCCCCGCGCATCGTCTTCGAGTCCTCCAAGATGCACCAATTCGCGCCGCCCTCAGAGCAGACCACCACTACGTCCCAAACCGTCCATTTCTCGTCATTGGAGGAGATCAACGACCCTAACCTCACGCCGACGCAGCTGTACGGGCGCACGAAGCTCGCCATGATCCTCGGCGCGAAGTTCGGGCTCCTCCAGCGCGTGATAGAGCCGAATAAGGACAAGATATTTGTGCTGGCCGTGCACCCCGGGACGGTGAGCACAGACATGCAGGAGCAGTGGAAGGACGGGTATGGGAAGTTGCTGGGGGGCGCTCTCAGCGGGATCATGTATGCGGTGGGGAGGAGCCCGCAGCAGGGGTCGGTGAGCGCTGTTTGGGCTGCGACTAGTCAAGAAGTGGAACAGAATAATTGGAACGGGGCGTATTTTGAGGATCCGGTGCGTTTCTCCCTTAGCGGTCGTGGGATTGAACTGAGCAATGATTTACCGCCGTATAGGGGATGTTGGGTGGGCTATCGGATGATGCCAAGGATGAACAGCTGGGAGAGAATTTGTGGGAGCTGAGTCACAACATTGTGAAAGATAAGCTGGGGGCCGACGCTCTCTTGCCATGGAATGCATAAATAAAGGCGGGAAGAACAAATGATACAACTAGGAAGCACCATTCACCGTGTATTTGATGCTGGTTAGATGCAATATATCATGAAGCAAATGATATGCATCACTTCGTCCGATCAAGCTATCAGTACATAGCTCGCCCCATCCTGCCGCTTGCCCCACTTTCCACCCAAACTCAGGAATAATGGCCCATATACTGGAAAAGCACCCCCTAAATATCTCTCTCTACTTCATTTGAACTCGTCGCATGCGCGCAGCAGTTTTTTTGGCACTATGTTACAATGCTCTAGTTAGTTGCTGCTGTGGACTGAAGGAGCATGGAACATACACTGCGGTAGCCACAGCGGTGGCGGTAACGGTGGCGGTAGGAGTACCGCATACTGAGGCTGCTCCCGTAGACGCGGCAGCGACAGCTGGCACGTTTAGGATGTCAGTCTTGCATTCTTGAAAACCAAGTAGACGAGACGTACAAGTGCTCGCAGAGGCAGCCGAACCGACAGCAGTAGCTGAACCGACGGACGCAGCTGAACCGACAGCCGTTGCAGCGACGCCGAGAACAGCTGCCGAGATCTCAGCAGCCGTAGCGTCATCAACAAGCAAATTTTGAGTGAAAATACACCCCTCGTCGGCTTCATCGACGTCGCAGGTGTTTCCCTTGCCGGTGTTATCGGTCGTGCTCCCAGGAGCGAATGTGCCTGTGGCCAGCGCGAGTTGCGGGTCTCCGCCCACTGCTGCAATCTGTTGGGCGAGCGCAAGGACAACGGCTTTGTTGGCCGCCGCTGCGCCCGTAGATGCCGGGTCCTAAAATGGGTGAGTCAAGGAGCAGCAGATGAGACCGGTCAACGTTGGAGGCAACGGACCTGGTGTTGGGCTATCGCCGCAATTTCAGGGTTAACGGCTGTGATGGCGGTACATGCGACGCTGGCAAGGCCAACGCTGCCCGTATTACGCTCGAGGGCACGGAATTGCAGAGCAGCCACCTGTCCAGCGATGTCGCTAGCGGCCTTCGCGTTGGTGAATGCTATCAAAAGACGGTTTCAAAGTCAGAATAATTGGAGGCGTGGTTATTCTGAGGTACACACCTTGATCTGCGGTAGCTTGTTGCAAACAGTCGGCATTCTATGGTTGGATCGGAGACTAATTGAGAATCGTATTGGTCTAGAAGAAATGTTCAATAGAGCTTACGGTGATTTTCCCTAGCCCGGCTGCGGCAGCGGCATCCCCAAGCAATCCAAAGATCGGGTCCGAGATTGCGTCGGGGGTTGTTCAAAGCCAAGCTCGTACGAACAGTGGCGATGATACCATTGTGCGAGTGTTCTGTGAAGTAGAAAATATAAGCATTTAATCGACTAGGCACACCAATGGGGTTGAACGAACCTTGAGGTACTTCACGCTTGATGGGGTAAGACAAAGCCAATGCGAATAGAGATGTAGCGACGATAAAAGCCTTCATGATGAGAGTGTGAGTAAGGAAAATAGACGGGGCAAAGAATACGTGATTGAGAGGCTGAAGTATGAAAGAAGGTGAAATCGAGCTCGCACAGCGAACAACGACGAAGAGGAAAGGAGTTGGAGACGAAGAGGGGGAGCTACCAGGCTTGAAGATAGCAGTAGGATCGGGCGCGAGGTTTTATACTAGCTACAGGGAGACAATTGACTGCGATTCATCCCGGTCGCCTGGTGGGACACTGACACTGGCATGTCTGTAAAGGTGGCAACAGCAAGGCAACAGGCAGAATTGGCCGGGGCTGCGTGAAGCTCTCAGTAGGTACCTATTACAAGGTAGTATGTTACGGATGGACTTACAACGGATGGGTGCATTCCTGGCGGGACCTTCCCTGATTGTCAAAGCAGTCCGGCCAGCGAGTCGTGTTACAGTACCTATAAACATTGACAACAACGCTGGATAGCGTGCTGTCATCTGATAAAACCTAATTATGACAGCAAAGCGACGCGGCATGGGCAACACCGACATTCATCCGGTGGGTCTGGTTGGTGAAATCGACACGAAAGGTACTTTAATGAATTAGCACCATCCGAAGACGGGGCAGGCAACAGGCTTCGTTTGATACTGACCTCGATCCTCAGTTATCGATTTCGATTTCGATTTCGATTGTTTGGCTGTTTCACGATGTCAAAAAGGCATCAATAAACATATAAATCCCATCAGGAGTCTGTGTGGGCACTATCGATTCATGTAAGAGTCATGGGAGGATTGCTAGAAGCAGATCCAGGAAAGAGTGGTGGAAGTGGGAGTCGGAAGAAGACAGGTTCAGAGAGAGAAATGCAAGAAAGACGTGTCTCGGCGGCAATATGTATACCTTTCCCTTCTCACCATCTCTCCTCTCGCTACTTACTCGTAGGAGTCCAGTGCTGCACATGAATCCAATTCCTGAAGTGTCATGGTGGGCCTTATCTTGAACGCCGTGTAACTTGCTGCGAAGCTGCGCTTGACTGCGCCGCAACCGATGAGTACTGCGCTGGCGCCGATTGTTATCAGAATCTTTTTATCAAACAGGCACACAAGTATAAAGCTTATGGCTTCTTGGAAGCCCAGCTAATAAAGCAGATTCAGTAAAACAGTGAACATAAGCGCTGCACATTCAACCTCTCTTGGCCAAAACGTCGCGAAAATCACGATCCCGATGAGGAACCCCTTCCAATCTGCCCGCCTCATCTACCGTGCCGTCGAAAGCACCGACGTAGACTTTATCCACAGCCTCAACACCAACGCAGACAACCTGATCAACGCCAATTTCTCACTCCTTCGGCCCAGGACCCACAAATCCAGCGAAGGAATACAGCAATCCAAGTCTGAGGCCCTTCTAGGCGTAGTAATCTGCCTTCCCTCGCCATCAGAGGCGGACAACAGCGCTGCCACGCCGATCGGCACTCCCCATTTAAAATCCGACATGCAGCACCATCGTAATGCGTATCTAGGCATCAACATGTCTGCTGCGTACCAGGGAAAGGGCTACGGGAGCGAAGCGATCCGGTGGGCGCTCAATTGGGCGTTTCAGATGGCAGGCCTGCACCGCGTGGAGCTGAGCGTTTTCGAGTGGAACGAGGGCGCAAGAAGGTTGTACGAAAAGCTTGGCTTCGTGGCGGAGGGCAGGCAGAGGCAGGCGCTTTGGTTTGATGGACGGTGGTGGGACATGTTGTATTTCGGATTATTGGAGGAAGAGTGGAGGGAAAAAGCTGAGGTGGTGAAATTGATTGAATAACTCAATAAGTTTGCGGAGTTTGTATACTATCCGCCGCGTGCGTTGTATTTCGACGTGAAATTCACTGAGTCAACTAGCCCGCGATCCCCAGCAACTTACCTCCCATAGGCGGTGACAACAGTCCATAAGCTCTTTGCAACAAGAAAAAGAAAAGACACGCACTAGTCCTGTCTATGTATCATACATGGCGGTCACCATCGGTACCGGTCCTAATTGTTGTCGCTGGTTCAATATAGGCAAAAAAAGTATTCATGCATGTAAATTATCTCGATAATAGCCCAAAGCAAACGGAAAGGGGAAGAGGGTTGTAAGTCCATGGTAAAAAAAGTCAGACATAGTAGAATGGAAGGGATAGAGAGTCCAAAAGGGTATAAGGAAGAAGGCGATAAGGTCCATAGTAAACCGTGACGGGAAAAGAGTCGGAACGGGGTATAGTGAATCAGCGAAGAAAGGATAAATGCTTAAACATTGTTACTAGTGTCGCGCATATTCTGACTTTGCATTGCACCAAGCGAAATGTCAGACGAGCTAGCCTGTCCATCGGCGCTGCTACAAGCAAAGTCAGAAACCACGATCATACGGCCTCAAAACAACCAGCGACTCACCGAGCCTTGCGCCTTTCGTAGATAACCTCCTGCTTCACCGCATTGATGCGCGAATCGATGAACCTCATCGCAAACATGGTGATGAAGATCGTCACTACCACCACGATGGCGTTGATAAGCTTGCTCTTCTTAGAACCTGTACCAGCGGCGTCCGCTGCGAAGGTGGAGCCGATGTAGACGCTGACGAAGTTCTTCGGGAGAGAGGCGATGGCGGAGGCGACGAAGACCCACAGCTTCAGACCGCAGGTGGCGAAGAGCGCTGTCGTGACTGTGGAGCATCTATGAGCGTCGAAGATGCAGCCAAAAGGTTTAAACAGTGCGTACCATGCGAGGGGATGATGCTATATCGCGCAACAACGGCCACCGGCAATCCACCCTCTTGGATCACTCTGCCAAGACAGGCGTATCTGACGTTGGTTTTTTTCAGCTTCTCGCTTCTGCCTTTGCACATATATTTGAAGGTGCTGTAAGAAGCTCATTAGCACGGCCTTTTCCCACTTGTGAAAAGCCGGCAGACGCACAAGTAGTTGAGTAGTTCGCCAATGAGTATGCCGGATCCAGCGATAGCAAAGCCGATGCCAGGGCCATATATAACGCCACAAAGCACAGATATGAATTCAGAGCCGAAAAGCTATAGGCGTATGGTTAGAGATGGATAGAATGAGGGTATTAATTAATTACCGGTGGGAATGATAGCACGATAATGATAGCAAGAGGAATGAGCCATCCGTCCTTTAGGCTGCATGTATCCATGAGAACTCGATTTGGGCGCCGGATTAAGTAGCACTCACTTGTGCACCCAATCTAGTTCTGGTTTCAGGGCATCGATTATCTTGTTGTGAAGTGCGGCAAAGACAATCAAGACGGTCAGGATAAGCACAAAGAAGATAATGAACACTGTCCAAATTAAGGTCAGCAAATCCTGAAGTCTCGATTAACATGCTACATACCAATATTTTCGCGCTTGGGCTTTAGAGACTCCCGCAGATCAAATGATCTTCCTCCCCCGAGCATCTTGGCCTCACTGGGGGTAGGACTAGGCGTCCGGTTCAACCCCCTGTGAGGAGTTGGCAGCTGCTGCTGGACCTGTCGGTAAGGCGGTTGGTACTGCGGATGTTGCGCATTTGGATATGCGGGTGCGGGTGACTGCTGGTAGTTGGCAGGGTTCGAAGACATGGTGTTTAGGCTGGAAAATGGGGAAGTAATGAGATGTTATAATCCTGTCAACAGTCGGTGTACTTGTACTCACCCTTTTCTTGAGGCTATGTTTCACGGCAACTCAGGGCTGCGATCATGCATCTATTTTCATATTACTAGAGACAATGTCAGATCATGCGTACATACGCGGTGAGCATATATCGGCGCAGCGCTCATTGCTCCACTAAAAGCCCCGTAGCGCATCGGCCGCTTATATTTAAGCGCAATGGAGAATAATCCTGAATACATTACATGCGTTATTCAATAAGGAAAGCGACATGCACCGCAAGCATAGCCTCGCACCGGAACGACCACTGCAGTTCAATCAAGCCAGATCGCGTGACTTGCCCCATCCATAGTTTCCCATTCACCGCGCTTGCCCTCCTCCCCAGCCCACTCAGCGACGACCTGCACCCCACCTGCCTCATCCCACTCCAGGATCCA
>KV417492.1:90264-164594 GCA_001630335.1 Athelia psychrophila | reverse complement strand
CTTGCCCTCCTCCCCAGCCCACTCAGCGACGACCTGCACCCCACCTGCCTCATCCCACTCCAGGATCCATAACCCACCCGCGTTCGGTTCGTCATCCGTCAGCGCGATATACGCTCCATCCCCTTCAGGCTTTGCGATCAGCTCGATAGCGTTCGCTTTGCCCCCGCTCGTCGGCGTTTCCCAGGACTCCTTCTCCTCCAGGGTACCGTCTTCCCGTATCGTGAACACCGCGAGCCACCCCTTATGTGCGGATGTGGATCCTCGGGTGGTGGCGAAGAGGTGGCGGCGGTCGGGAGAGAAGCGGAGTGTGTCGCCTCTGAAGTTGGCGGGCTCGAGGTGGGACGGGAGGATGCGCTGGGACTGGGTGTGTTGCAGGGATGGGCCATTCGTGACGGCGTACACGTCGACGAAGTTTGTATGCTCCGTGACGCTGTACAACGTCTCTCCGTTGGGGGAGACGACAACGTGCCGTGGGCCGTCGTGCTCGCGGGGGCTGCTCGTCTCGGATGCGAGTGTAAGTTCGCCTGAGGTGGGATCGACGACGTACACCCATATCGAATTTGTTCCTCTGCCAATCCAGATGCGCCGATTAGCTTTGGGTGGTGGGGTAGACGGAATGGGGAATGGGGAAGCTTACAAGACGGGTATGAAGGCGTGGCCTTTGGATGATACCTCCACCGCATGAGAACCTGTCCTCTATCACGGCTTGTCGGCAGGTGATGGTCAAAATTTGGGAATGAGGCTCACGAGCGCGACTCTCGTCTTGTCCACTTCGGCCAGCTTCTCGACGGGTACGAACAGGACTTCCTGAATCTTCTCTCCAAAGCCACCCGTAGCTGGGTCGATGGCGTGAGCTTCGCCTGTAGGGCCCCCGGCCGAGTAGAGGTGGGTGAATGGCGGTGGTACGGTTACATATGAGGAAGTCGCAGCTGCAGTAGTGTTATCACAAAATTGAGCCTGATATTCTCAAGAAGAGAGAAATGTTTGCAAACGTACTGATGGGTGCGCTGTTCACATGTTCCACCACCCATTTCTCTCTATCCACTGCCCAAGCGCTGAGCGCGGGGGGTAATGCCCAGCTAGTTGCGTACACCCGATCTCCCAGCTCATTCCGCGCCAAATACTGATGCGGTCCAAAAGCGGGCACTCTCTGAAGGAGCGAGAGGGATCGATGAAGCGGATTGAAAGCAAGCAGAAAGAGGGATAGGGAGCGGAAGGAGCCCGATATGAGGTGGTGCACCGGAGAAGGCGAAGACGCGTTCAAAGGTTGGATCTGGAGAGTGTCAGAGGGTAGGAAAGCATGGAGGATTAGGAACGTACAATTGGTTTGAATATCGCTTGGCCGTCCATTGCTATGGGCAATGCAAAAGCCTGAGCACTAGCTCAGCGTCGGCGACTCGGGCGGGGCGTCCGTGTTTGGGCGGGGCCATTGGAATTCAACACAAGCAAACAACTTTCCAGTACTAGTGCGTATGCAGTGATACCGATCTAACCTATCATGCGCGACCTTTGGTTGCTGCCTCGAGCCTCGCAAGCATACCCCCGTAGCTTTATACACACGAGTCTTCTGTTCACCTTTGGCATCGACTTCAATGCTGTTACATTCGAAAAAAAAAGTCAAGACCTTAGAACAACCTCAGAAGTACGTCAACTTCGATTTTCCAAGCTCCAAGTTACCCGGTGTGAGGATATCATCATCGATTCAATGGTCTTATTTCACATATACTGCTCCACTGCTATCAAGAACGTATCTTTGCCAAGTGTATGTTCGCCGGTTCACTACTACTGGGCCCATAGAACACTCCAATTCATTTTCTCTCACGAATTATATTTTGAATAACGAACGGATCATCGACTGGCACGTCTAAAGGACGTAGTTGGGAAACTGGTTACAGGGATGTGGCGACGATCAAGGCATCCAAGCATCAGATCTTACATGGAAATGTTGCACGGGAGCACCATCAAAGTTGCATCTCAATTATTTGCTGTCACCAACTCGGATAATGTTTCCACCTCGCCGTGACTCGCAGGCGTCGTTCTTGTTCGGTGGAATGGGGGAAGAATGCCTCTTCGCGTCTCACTTCCGTAATTTTGTGCCATATCTGTATGGCGGGAGATTAGTGAAGTGATTCTCTAGCGGTGGATTGGTCATATGGACTTCGGCTGCCCTGACATGCTTGCAAGACGCCCTGCAATGCTGAAAGATTGATCAGATTGTAGGCCACTGCCCCATGACTTCATATCTTGACGTACCTTCTCATACGGGTACGCAAAATAACCGTGTCGCTTGTCGAGGCTAACAAAAGTATAAGCATTGGGTGAAGTGTGATACGGTGTCCATTCCGCACTTTAGGTTCTTCCCGCAGGGCGTACATTCGATACCGCAGATGGCGAAGACCGGCCGATGAGCTTCAAGACGGCGATCATTCTCATACGCCCACCTCCACAAGTATGAACACACCAAACTGGGGGCCATCATCTCCGTCGGACGCCCTCTGAATTCCCGTCCCTTCCACCAGGAGTTCCAAGCAACATTGCGACATGCCTAGTTCCTAATGTGCCGCCAGCTAATTGAATCGGTGGCTAGGGTTGTAAAGTTTTGTATCCACCGAGCCAGGCCTGGGCACTTATGGCGCAGCATTTACGGAGTACAGGTGTCTTGAACTTTGAATGTAGCCTCAATCTGATTCGTCATTTTCCAGAAGATGTCGCCCTTTGCGAAAAGACGTCCCGCACGATCTCAAAATATCTCACACCATTCAATAACCAGCCCCCATCTCAATAATGGTCTCGCCAGTGAAAAGATGAACTGGCATCAATATACCTATTGATTTAATGGGTGATATATTACGCAATGGCAGGTGCGCTCTTTTATCTTTTTGGGCATGTCGGGGACGCTTTTCAATTCATGGGAATCAGGATCGATCTCTTTGGCGATCGCGAGTCTTTTTTCTGGCGACCCTGTTGATGCTTGGGCACTCGGTGATAATCTTAACGAGCTTCATGCACAGTGTATGCGGCAGATCGCCTCTGGCATCGCAACAGAACATGAAGCATGCTTGGTTTTGATTCATATTCGAAGAATCTCCAAATGTATTCGGCTGTTAATAATAGTTTTCTAACAGGGACAATCACTACAAGCTCGCTGAGCACAGAGTCCCAGACACCCTGGGTCGCTCTGGCACGGGCCGCACGGCAGCGCAGGCGCACGGCCCCACAGTGCATGCCAATCTGATACCCCGTTAAGTCCGTGAGCGGCGACCTGGATTCAAACAGCGAACAACGAAACCTGGACCTGGCTGGAACTGGCCCAAGATCTTCAAAGCTTTAATTTGCAATCATCCGCGCGTCTTTTTATTTAAGGTCCGCTAGCAACGTCAGAAAGATTTACCGTCTGTTGAACGGCTAACCAGGATCTGTAGTTTGCATGTGGCTCTTTGATCGGGGAACAGGAAAAGAGGTCGGCGGCGAGTAAGTGAATTGAAGCAGTCACTGCGGAGTTCCGCCTTTGAAATCCAAGACGCACCTCGAAATGATTTCTGCTGGGCAGTATTCTGATGGAAGCGTGCCTCCACCCTACCCGCGAGCAATTATTTAGGTTTGCTCCGAGCCCCCTCCCTCAAACATGATCGTCGCGGCCAATTAACCGGTATCCATAGCACAGCCTGCATGCAGAAATTTCCTTCCATTGCTCGAACGCAGCGGTCGAACTCTGCATGGAAATCGCAACCACATTCCCACCGTCTCACTCAAATTGCTGGACGACGGCGAACTTGAACCCTAAATATGAAGACTATATAATCTGTAGGGACAACGCGAGACTTTACTGTTAATCAACTCAACGCCTTCACCTCCGTTTGGACAGTCCTACAATCAGTATCCCCGCAACTTCTCTGTCATCATGACGAGCCCTATCAGCGATCCGTGGGGAGTGATTCTTATTGGTACGAGTCTGAGCTCTCGACAAATAGAACAATTTTTGACTTGCAGTCTGCCTGTCCAGGTGTATTTATAAGCCTTATCCTGTATGGTATCATCGTGGCGCAGGTGAGGACTACAATAGCGCACAGATATGCAATCGCTCCTTAACACATCTGCTTTCAGGTTTTCACGTACTACGAAAACAGCGACAGGTGCTTGCTATTTCTGTATTATTTGTGTTTCGATACTTACACTCGCCGTAGGGACCCTCTCTGGCAGAAGGCATTCGTTGGAATTCTGTTCTTGCTTGATACTCTGAGCTCAATATTGGCGATGGCTTGGTACGTTCTCTCCTTCCCAGTACCACCTCACCGCTGATGTTTGGCCGATGTCCAGGATGTATCAGCTGCTTGTAGACAACTGGGGCAACATAGTAGCCTTCGAATCGGGCGACTGGCTACTCGCAGCGGATCCCATGGTCGCCGGCATGGTAGCCTTCATGGTCCAACTCTTCTTCGCCTGGCGCATCCACATCGTTGCCGCGAAACCGCTGCTCACGACGGGCATTGTCTTATGTTCCTTCGTGACGTTATGCGGAGGCATTGGCACGGGCATCGCGGTGCTGTGGGTCAAGAGCTATGCTCTCTTTGCGAGCTTCCAACAGATCGCCGTCATCTGGCTTATATCTGCGACAGTCGGCGATATTAGCATTACCACTGCTCTGACCTATCACCTGCGTCGTCGCAAGGGGGCCTTCGAAGCCACAGATCGTCTATTGGACCGCATTGTTCAATGTAAGCATCTTCTATAATCGTCTTTGTTTTGTTCTCATTGTGATCTCCAAGTGACCATTCAAAATGGACTACTCACATCGATCGTCTCAATTGTGGATATTTCCTTGTACCTGTCAACTGTAAGCCTTCTCAATTACTCCCGTTATCCCACCGACTCATCTTATCCTCTTAATTTCCAGCCAAAACCTTATCATATTGGTGAGTCTATCGGCATTTCACTCTCTGATCCAGGCTGATTATTTATCAGCGCTTTCATTCCTGATGCCAAAACTCTACGCCAACACGGTTCTTTCATCTTTGAACGCTCGCCGACGCCTCCGTCCCCTCGGCAAAATCACGGACTCCGGAAGCACGTCCACAAGGGTGAGTTGATTTTACCGCCTTTTACATCCATCGAGAGTCTAAAGCAATGATGCTGCGTAGGCTCCAGATGTCGTCACGTTGAGCCACAGTGGCCGTCGGCCGGAGGTATGTCTGTTGAATTGTTTTTGAAGAACGCAATACTGATCGCAATCGCAGGTGCTCGTTTCAACGGAGGTTCACGAACTGACAGACGTGAAGAGCGAATGGAAGTGAGAGGGGCTCTATCGATGGCTAAATTTCTGTATTTTGTCCTAGCTTTTCCTGTAGTGATCTTACAATGTACCGCGCCAAATCCGCATACCTTGTCAAATTCCACCCATAGAAGATGCTTTAGATATTGGAGCCTGGCCTGCCAATATATCGGTGCTTGCTGTAGATGTTTTCATTCGAGTCTTACCAGCCTCGAGGAACACTCAGCAAGCTGATTGACGCCCTATTATTAGCGAGCGCTTGACCGCACCTACCTCTGAGGAATTAAATCCGCTCAGCAATTACGCCAACACTGCTATCTATTTGTTGAGGATCATACGTATATATACATGCATATATATTGAAACGATTACAGTTACCTACCTACAGTAGATAACTATGAATGAAGACCGTTCGGTCACCTATATGAGACATGTCATCCCCAGCGAGCACACACAAACGCCATCAGCGGCGCACATACGTACGCCATGATGAAGAAGCCCGCCACCGGGCCCTCGTTGACGTGCGCCTGTTACGCGGCATTGAGAAGCAGGAGGGCGGAGGGGACGAGGATGAGCAGGAACCTGTGATACGAGCTCAGCAATCACAGTTAAGCAGACGAGGCAAAGCGATACGCATGAGGCCATCGGAGCTATACCGCCCGCGGCCGGCGGTGCTCCACACGGCGCCCATCGATATGGCGGGCATGAAGACGTATCTGCGAATGAAAACAGGAAAAGGAAGTTGGCTCTAAGTTGATGAAAAGGATACGGTGGAGACAGGAGCATACCGCACAAGCAGAACCCACACGGTCGGCTTGGCCTTTAGCGAGGATGGCGTGAGCGTGAGCGTCACACCCAGGGTGAACATCTGCAAGGCGCCACTAAAAGTGAAGATGAGTCAGTTTGCATTCTATCTTCCAGGGGAAAGAACTCCAAGATGAGGCCGAGGTTATCAGCCGCCTTCGTGTTCGTGTTCGTGCACAGGCCGCCAGGGGAGAAGAACGCCTTGTGGAAGGGATGGATTATCTAAGCACATCGAGATTAGCTACATACTGGTACATTCCAAAAGGAATTCCTTTCGGAATTGCGAAAGGAAGGGAGAGCACTTACATCGAAGATACGGGCGATAACCCCACCCGCAATCGCGGGGTTCATCCACGCCTTCGCCGCCTCTTATCTTGCCCAATGCCCTCAGCATCTCCCCCGGCGCGCTCTTCTTCGCCTTATCGATATGGCATGTGGCGCTGCCCCAGACTTGGTGTCCACTTGCCCGCGAATCGTCCGTTCTTCCTCACCGTCCGCCGTCGTCGTCACCCGATGGATCAGAGACATCATCCAGAAGGCCGACATGCTCGTGGTCCTGGATCGTCGGAAGGCAGAGCGCGTGGGGCGGCGCTCCTGGGCGGAGGACACCGGATGAGGACCAGGGCGTAGGCGGCAGAGTGGGTTTCTTCGAGTCGAGGTGGAGGATCTGGGCCTAGGGCGAATGTTATAATATCTTGTCTACATGAATAGTAAACCTAAGCCATATGGTATCAAGTAAGACTGCGTTACTCACACAATCGAATTGAGCAGCACGATTGTCTGGGCCCTCCGCAGCATCACACCCCTCCATCTCAAACACATCCAGCACCTCCGTCGTCTTCAGGCTCTCCAGCAGCAGCGCGTTCGAGTTTGCCCTGCTCGCCACCAGGATCGTCCAGCGCTCCAGTCGCCTGCTGAGGAGCGTCCAGACGAGCATGGTCCATCACTTTGAAATGGAGGTTATGGTTAGCTGATGGCCGGTGGAGGAGAGGAAGAGGAGGAGGAAGAGCGAGGGGCCAGTGCGCGAGACGGGTGACGGTGATGACAAAGGCTTGCCGGGCGGCGGCTGAGCACGGCTAGGGTCCCCTCCAGTATAGACTTTCCATTGAAGGTAGCTAGGAAGAGGCTGTCATGTCCAATGACGCGCTGTCCCATGTACTTATGAGGTTCGGTAATGGGACACCGGCCGCCCGGCCAACATATGCATATCGACACCGACAAGTTTGACGTGGACAACGGACTGGGATAATCTTGCAGCATTCTGTAATACATCTGTGCTCGGAACCGTAATCGTGACAATCGCTGTGAGCCCGCGTGATCACCCAGGTACAAATGTTGCAATCGATAAAATGGAAGTAAAACGACGGGTGCGGTCAAGGTGTCGGAATGCGGAGGCCTAGCCGAGGCTCCCGAAATTTTGCGTGGAGGCGACTCAGGGGTTGTCGCGACTGGTCGTCTCTGAACCTCTCCAGAGTCCATTCACCCGCCCACCATTCAACACCTTCCGAGGTGAGCCAGAGTAGCTGGTTCGCACAGGAAAAAAATCATTCCTTAAGCAACTGCATGACTTGACCCTGAGCTCAGCCAGGACGTGGGCATACTTTATAACCAGTGGATATCCCAACTTCTTCCAGAGAACTGTCACAGCGCATTGGATGCACCCGGGATGCACCCAGGATATAATGCTGCAAATCCGACACCCAGTCGAAGTCAATTTCCGATGCTGATTTAATGCAGTTTTTTTTGCTCGCAATCGACTTCAGCAGGCAGTAATATAGGTATTTAATTCTCCACTTGACCCAATCAGCTGTGCGTACCGATTGATTAGCGTCTAGAAGAATGGCGTCAGTTCTAGAATAGCATCACTCACTCGAGCTTTGCAATGTCGTACGCCCCTTCATCGTTCAGCAGCTTCGTCAGCTCCGAATCCTCGTCCCTCCTCTCTGGCAACGCAATCTCATACGCGCCGAAGTCATTGTACAACTTCGTGAGCTCTGATTCTTCTTCCCTTCGCTCTGGCAGGGAGATGCGATAAGCCCCTCCATCGTTCACCAGCTCGGCGAGGTCTGACTCGCTGACGGGCAGTGCGCTAACGCTGGCAGCAAGGATGCCAAA
This sequence comes from Athelia psychrophila, assembly GCA_001630335.1. Taxonomy (NCBI): domain Eukaryota; kingdom Fungi; phylum Basidiomycota; class Agaricomycetes; order Atheliales; family Atheliaceae; genus Athelia; species Athelia psychrophila. Next base: position 156,406 of record KV417492.1, on the reverse strand, counting down.
TGAGAGGGCGAGGGCGACTGAGAACTGCATTGTGTGATGTGGTGGATGAATGAGCTGATAGGGAACTGCTAGATCCTTTTCAATGAAGACTGGGCTGGGGTCCCGTGGTCATGGCCGATACGGCAGGAGCACTTGTGGGATGTTAGCGTATGGACGTGTCAGCTGTCGCAGAGGCTAAAACTGTTAAAAGAGAGTGGGATAAGAGCATGGTGGAGAGGAGCATCGGTACCGAGCATGGGCGCTCACAGGAAGCGGAGATTCCACAGGCCAAATAGACCTAGGGAGGACAGGCGAACTTCTCGTTATTTCACGGCGCATGAAGCCCCAAAACGAGTCTCTATGCATTCGAAAATTCAGCGATGCTTTTGGTATGAGGGTTTGGGGCAGCCATATCAAAGGCTCGCGCAATATTGGGACAGAAGGTCGGCAGGTGTTGACAGAGGGGGGAAATAGCTCACCGCATGACTCGGAGTGAGTAGTGGCATGTGCAGCACGATGATAGCAGCTCTAGCTGTCAAGACGTCGTTTTGATGCTCACCAGGTCAACTGAGCAATCTCACATCGGAATGATAAAGGAGATACCAATGCTTATCTCAAGTAATCTGTCGGCGAAGGCTCTGAGTTTGGAAGGCCATGCGATGTCAGTCTCATGGGAAATTTCAACGGCAATCCTCATTTACAACAAACTTGGCAATCATTTTTGAATACTCGCCTTGAGCCAGCACAAGTATACGCAGCCAACAGTTTCATTCCCGGGGTCTGCGGGTAAAACGGGCGAGGATATCACCGACTTGCATGACATTGCCACCTCTTGCATCCAACTCATTCACAATAAGTACCTGGGGTGCTGGTGGCTGATTTGTGAAGACTGGGTGGAAGAAAAATGGATTACGTCAATCGAGGTCCTAGGTCAGCTAAAAAGTACACTTTGTATGAGATATCACTGATACAGACCCTTGAAGTTGACTCCGAGCGGCTCTCGACAGTAGCATGAGCAAGCGGACACACGACCTTTCGAGTGTTGAGTGACGAAAGTACAGTATTAGAGTAGACCTTGGGCAACAGAACAGAAATGACCGTGACACAGGTAAGCTCGATGTAATTTTGAGAAGACGCCTGACCAATATGATATGGCTTGGGCTGAAGACGACAACAAGCATTCGAGATTTAACCGAAGCAAACGATTTACTCGGTGGCATAATAGAAACAGATATCCAGAACGGCAACAAAGCTATCAGAAAGCCGTTTTGAATGGTGACTAGATATACAGAGGTTTTACAAGGGGGTACAAGATGCATTGTGGCTTTGAGTTGTTTGTGGCGGTGAAGAGCGGTCGATGTCATTATGTCACGGTATACTTAACAGCGCTCAGCACGTGCCGGATATCGATCACCGTCACCGTCACCGTCGCCGTCCAAATTAGAACCCTGAAACCATCCGTCATTTGAGCTATCTCAGATTCTCTCCTGCCTTTTCATATCCACACCATGCCATCTCAGTTTGGCCTCATCCTAACACTCATTCCCCAATGTCATCAAGCCCTCTCCGCGCCTAAAGCATGGAATGATGCATACGAGCGGTTGTTGAGCAACAAGAGTGAGATAAATGCTCATCACTATTTCGATTCCTGCGCTCTCGAAATTCGAAACAAGAGTAAACAGGCGCAGCAGGACCAACTCGAAGAGTATGCAGATCTCATAATGTCGCTACGTGGCCTCCAATTTGATGTCGTAGTTGAGAACGTGACGTTTGCGTACGTGTATTCTACGCGCTCGCATATGCATGGCTCGAGGACTCACATAGACTCGCATCTTAGGCAGAAATATGACTTATCTTTAAAATGGCTGGCTGCGACTCCTGCGGAGCGGGAGCCACATGTTTTGTCGGGGTTATCCAGAGCCTGCAGTATCTCGCCCAACCTCAACAAAGCTCGCATGAGCTGTTACACGGAACTCAGGCTCTCGTATCGTACGTTATTATATTCCGAATCTAGGTTTGTATTGCTGATTTGAGTCAATTAGTTCGCGATAACGGCCAAAATATGCTGGACTTGCTGACAGCGATCACTCCAGACAGTCTATCGAACCTTCCTGCGGAGCCGTGGGTCCTTTAGTTATCCACTATCCAGCAGCAATGCTAACATTCTGCAGATCTTATGTCTCGAATAAAGACTGGGACGCAGTGTCTGCTGCTCATCGGGACTCACAAGATGATATGGATAAAATTGCGCTGGCGTACATCCTGGCTCTGCGTAACAAGCTCATTAGTAAGAAATGTGTTATGTATGATGCAAGTCCTTGCTGATCTTCTTCTTCCTTTACAGCTTATACCATCCAAATTATCATTCGCTCTTTTCTTGGCCTGGAGCTTCCTAAGACCACCCTCACCAAGCCCAGTCGCTTGCGCGACAAGGCACTGAGCCCGCTCGAGATGGCTGAGCAAGAGCAAGCACGTGCATATTACGGAGAGAAGGAAGCAAAAACCTTGGACAAGGAGGCTAAGGCAGCGTGGAAGGAGCGCAACTCCAATAAAGTTCGCATATGCACTAAATGCTCTACGCCGGAGACTGTCGGCGAGGTCTTCAAGAGGTGTCCTTCGTGCTTTAAGATTTCTCGTGAAGTGCTTTACTGCTCCGCGTGAAAACTCTTCCTCATTTTATGTCTGTCGCGTTTTGCTGAAGCTTGCATTCGCAGGAAATGTCAAAAAGAAGACTGGAAGGTCAGGCATAAAGCAGTGTGCGGCAAGGAACTAGATCTCGATGCCGCACACCATTTGGGCATATCTACTTCGGATATTCCTCGCGCTGCTCCTAACGCCATTATCGGCCCACCATCCAAAGGATTCAAGCGCCCGATCGAGGTGTGACTTTCTCTTTTCCCATCTGCTTTCTTTAATCTTTTCCTTTCAAAAATTAGCTCCTCCAGCAAATTTCCCTTCTCGAAAAGCACCCGCAAGGCGATTATGCCGTGTACCGCAGTGTCTACCAGAACAACGAGAATACAGGGCTGATGGCGTACCACCCATCGGTAGCAGCACGTTTCAGAACAAGGCGAAACTACGCGATGACGACTGGCGATCAGGAAAGCGTTGCATACATCTGCGAACACATCTTGTGGGATATCGAGATGCGCGGTGCTAAGGATTTTGTCACCGAGAAGGTTATTCAACAGTTGAGCAGAGAGTACGCTTTCCCTGGACTTGCGCAGGCCCTGCTACGCCTCAAGGTTATCAGAGATAAACATCCTCGACAGTGGCCGTGAGTTTATGCCATTTTGATTATATCTGTTGCATGTTGAAGTGTGAGTTTGCAGGCATCTTCAATATGCCGCCTGATTCCTGAACGCTCTGAGGCCCTCACTCTTTCACTGAGTGGGGCAGTTCAACCTGCTGCCCATGAATGAGCTGTGAAGTGGAAGCCGATACTCATTTTTAGTCTATCTCCGCGGAAATGTACAGAGAAAATCGTTAATTACGAGAGTTCATGTTCGAATGCTCACAGCAAACGTAATAAATTTGTATAACCATTCGCAGGGGGCCAGGCACTTTATTCTAGTAATGTATGCCAGTTCATGCACGCGAAATCCGGCCATTTTTTTTCATTCGACTCCACTGCGCGTCTTAAACTACCTCCGGAGTCCTCGAAGACATCGGACAGCATGTCGGAATTCGGGAACAGAGCGACAACACCTGATCTCTTTGCGAAGTGTATTGTTGCTGAATTCAACCACACCCTCCCAACTCTGCGTGCACTGGCTCAGGGATATGTACTTGCTGAAATTTGAGTGACATAAGTACTCTTAGTGGAATCGCGGCCACTCGACCGAGTCCCGACATCCTCCTTTATGGCATTAATGCTATGCATGGACTCGATGCGCAGCCTCTCCGTACGCACCTTGTATGCATATCATGCGGGCCGATTTATATTCCAAGAGCTGGCAGCTTCTATGGGTGTTTATTGCCCATTAAAACGTCGGTTTGAACACTGAAAATTTCTTAACCATGCTGTTAGCACGTACCACAGGAGTCAAACGGGAATTCTGTTGTTACACCCCACCCGATCAAGTCCACGCCAAGGAATTGTAGAGCGCTCGAGATATCACCCGCGCCCAACCCGCACCCCAGGTATGGCCATCTTATTGGCACTTTCGCTTTACCACGTACTGAATATAACATTTTCGCTGAAAGGGGCTAGTGGCGCTCAATCAACGGCTCGGCAGCTCTGTCCGTACCACGAGGCAGCTTACTCGCTGGTACATAGTTCACTGCCTGCCTTCACCCACCAATCGAGTGGCATCTAGGACAACTTGAAAGAAAAACCTGATGTCAAATGGACTAGGCACACCATCTTACACGAGCACAGAGCGGATCGGAAGTGATTCTCACCGCGATCAGCAGGGATCGCACCAGACAAGTGCTATCCTGGAAACATCGCTCGCACCTATGGCAGCGGTGGTGCGTACTTCGGCTTTGAGCTTCATATAATCTTATTCAAAGGACATGCGCTAGACTTTCAACACACATAATCCATCGGGATCAGTGACTAATATCAATGGGAACATTTACTACGAAAACAGTGCGACCGGTACGTTTGCGTTTTACCACCTCCCTCATGAATCATGTTAAATACGAGTTCTAAGTAGCGGTGCCTGATAACTTGGGTATTGAGAGAATTTTTATCAAAACCCACACGACCTGACTCTTCGTGACAGACATCCATCTTGAACACTCAGTTAGAGCTCGCTTTGACTGTAAAGGCCGCACTGCGTGCACCGAACAGACCAGGATTGATGTGATTGAGAAAATTGAGACCTGGACTGGTCCGTATTTCTCTTTTCTTCGCATGATACCCTTTGGCTAATTGCGAGGCCATAGATAATGGACCTCCAGTGTTCTGGCTCAACGGTTCCGCTGGTACAGGAAAGTCGACAATCGCCTTCACTGTCGCCAAAAATTTCCAAGAAAGGGGGATTCTCGGAGCCAGCTTCTTCTGTTCGCGCGATGACGCCGAGTGCAGCAATAGCAAGCTCATCTTCCCCACTATCGCGTATCAACTTGCATGCCTCCATCCCGGATTCCGTCGACGCCTTGTTGAAGTGATGAAGGAGCGACCAGACATCGTTCATTCTGACGTGGCATATCAGCTTCACAAATTGATCATAGAGCCTCTTGCCACAATGCAGGATTTGGATCAGCGCTGCGTGATCGTCATCGATGCCCTTGACGAGTGTAGAGATGATAACACCGTTTCCGCTATCTTCTCGGCGCTGTCTCGCTACGTCAAAATGCTGCCTCCACTCAAAATCTTCTTTACCAGCCGCCCAGAGCACAGCATGAATGTAGGATTCGGCGAAAGTGTGTTGCAAGCAGCCACTCTGAATCATGTTCTGCACGAGATCAAGCTCTCAGAGGTGGAGGCAGATATCAAGACCTACCTTACATCTCATCTGGAGCTTGTCAGAAGCGAAAATCGCATCGCAAAGCCGTGGCCTTCTGATGCGGAGGTCGACTCGCTCTCGAAGCTCTCTTGGGGTCTATTCATATTTGCGGCCACGTCCATCAAGTTCATACAAAGTCGAAACTACCACGATCCACAAGGACAGCTGAGCCGTATTATCGGCAACGCAATGCTGCTGAAGGATGATATCTCGGATCCTCGGAATCGCCTCGACCAGCTATACATGCAGGTCTTGTTGAATGCCCATCCGAAGCCATCTTCCGAGATGGGGGAGCGGTTGAGGCTGATTTTAGGCACCATTGTCCTTCTTCAAGACCATCTCTCTTTGCACGGAATCCAACAATTGCTGAAACAACAGCCCGGGAGCCGCTTCGATATCCAAACGATACGCCAGACACTGATGCGCTTGCACTCCATCGTTCTAGTACCGGAAGGTGATAACGATATAGTTCGGACCCTCCATCCGTCTTTCTTCGATTTCATCACCAACCCGGACCGTTGTTCAATCTCTCAGTTATTGGTGGACACCAGCCAACAGCATGCATTACTTTTGGCAGCATGTCTGCACACGATGCAGAGGCTCAAACGCAATGTCTGCGAGCTTCCCGAATCCAACGTTCTCAACAACGAGGTTGCTGACCTCTCATCACGGATTATGGAGTTCATTCCCTCCGAGCTGCAGTATGCATGTCGTCATTGGGGAACTCATCTTCGGCATGCCGCGATGTCCGAAGACATTTGGACGCTGCTGAGCCAGTTCTGCTCAAATCACATGTTATTCTGGGTCGAGGCCTGCAGTCTATTGGGGGATCTGAGAAACCAGCTGATTATTCTGGATGCTGTTCAACGCGCATTATTGGTGAGCCTTTATTTAATATCGTTTTGGAAGTGTCTCATCGGGGATTGTAGAAGTATGGCGACCAGGATCCCACAACGAAGATATTACTGAACGACTGCGAACACTTCATCCGAGAATTTTTCCCCGTCATCAGTGCATCATGGGCTCACGTCTACGATTCAGCGCTCTTATTCGCGCCTCCATACAGTGAGCTATACAGATGCTTTTCAGTGCAGTTACCGCAGACCAAAGTGATGTGTGGCCCTCAAAAGCCGAATGCGTGCTCGCGCATCATAGAGGGGCATTCTGGCTGGATACATGCAGTCGCATTCTCGCCCAATGGCAGCAGAGTGGCGTCTGGATCTGACGACAAGACGATTAGATTATGGGACACAAATAGCGGGGTGCACTTGAGCACTCTCGAAGGGCATTCCTCCAGCGTAACTTCCATCTCATTCTCGCCTGGCAGTGGGAGTCGCATCGTATCAGGGTCTGACGACTGCACAGCCCGACTGTGGGATGTGGCTAGTGGCACATTATTGGCATGCCTCCAACATTTCTGTGGTGTCAAATTCGTCGCATTCTCACCGGACACCAGCATGATCATCTCATGTGATACAAATCTCACTCTTCAGCAATGGGATGTTGTCAGTGGAGCGCGAATGAAGACTATCAAAACTGGTGGGTCTCGCTCCCAGCCGATAGATAATTTCAGAGCGGTGGCTCTCTCAGCCGATGGTACCCGTTTTGTGGATGGTGCTACCAGTAACCATTTTCAAATATGGAATACGATTGAAGGAAAGCGCATCAATACTCTCATCGGGCGCTCGAAGGCGTCATATATCGTAGCAATTTCACCCGATGGCACCTTCATCGCATCTGCATCAGCGGCCCCAAGCACCATTCATGTGTGGAATGCAATTAGCGGCAAGTATCGGATGTCTCTGAAAGGGAATTCAGAGCATCTGATGTCACTAGCATTCTCACCCGACGGGGCTAGAATCATGGGTGCCTTCCAGGACGAAACCATCGAGCTTTGGGAGGCACTCAGCGGAGCAACTTTGGCAACTCTCAATGGGAGTTCGGATTATGCGGCATCGATTGCATCCTCACCTGACGGCACTGGTATCATTTCTGGATCACTTGATCACACTATTCGGATGTGGATCATAAGGCACGACTTACACCCCGAAGGCGCCAGTTGGAATTTCCCCTACTTTCTGTCAGCTTTATTCCCATACGACATCACTCAAAGAATTTCAGAGGGCATCCATTTCAGCAACAAGCACTCAAAAAACTTAGATGAACAGTCAAAATTACGCTTTGTGTTATTCTCGCCCGATGGTGCCGTAGTCGTGTCTGTGTCCTTGGATGGTCCACCCATTCTATGGGATGCAGCCAGTGGTGCGCATCTGATGACTTTGAAAGGGCATTCAGATCGGGTCAATACGGCCGCGTTCTCTCACGATGGGACCAGAATATTATCTGCATCGGATGACAAAAGAGTTCGGATGTGGGATATCGTCAAGGGGGTGACTGTTAAGACTCTCAAAGGTCACCTGGAACCTGTGCTATCAGTGTCATTCTCCCCTAATGACAGGCTTATCGCCTCTGGATCCGAGGATGGGACAACTCGACTGTGGAATGCAGTTACCGGGGCCCACGTCCAAATGCTGCAGATGCACGGGAGTAATGTGCGTGGAGCTACCGTGGCGTTCTTACCGGATAGCACGCATCTTGCGTGTGCATTCGACGGCTGTGTTCAATTGTGGAATACGGTCAGTGGTGCGCATCTCAAAACTTTCAAAATGGGACAGTCCTTCTTGCGATCAATAGCGTTCTCGCCTGACGGAAACCGCATCATCATGGCCACCAGAAGAGGTACATTGGGGAATGACCTAAACAGCCTTGAGCTATGGAACCTTCTCGATGGCGCAAAATTGAAGGCCATTAAATCGCACGGGGATTCGCCAGCTCTGTGGCTGCCTTTTTCTCCGGACCACCCGGACCTCGCGACTGACGGCGAAGCCACTCGTGAATGGGCTCAAGTCTCTGGTAAGAGCGCACTGCCCCAACCTGCGGTTTAGAACAACACTGATATGCCGCTTACCAGGCACAAACGCAAAGCGTCATTACTTCTTGCAGGATGGTTGGGTCTGGCTGGCTCATCCTCGCAGACGTCTATGCTGGGTTCCTGTAACCTGCCGAGGCCCGTCAATGTTTGCTTCGAGCAATACTCGAATTGCATTCGGCACGAATAGTAGGGGGCTAGTGATTATCGATTTTTCGGATGTCCTCGGCAGATAGATGTGAATTTTAGTTGCATAATTTGCGGTCGGGCGTAGCTGACATCGATCGAAATTGCGGCGTAGAAAGTCAGGTCTAGAGGGCTACCTTGCGAGATGAATTACACTTTTTATATATCTGATTTGCGTGTCACTATCCAGAGCGATAGATTTGCGATACCTTTTGAGAAGTTGGAAGCTTAGCGGCGGCCGGGGGGATGGTGGCAATGCCGAAGCCAAACCAAACCACCTGAAGATTTCCAATTAGACTCAGAGGATAGTTGCCATGAGTCTCTTATCCTCGCCGCCCACCCACCCTCTTTCGACGCCTTCCGACATGAGCTGTACATGTGGTAGCTGATTTCCATGGGAATATCTCAGTCATGAACGAGAACCGACATCCAACGATTGGCATCGAACCCGGCATCTGGTCGCGCTCTCCCTGCCAACCGAGCTTATGAATATGATATCGACCGGAGTGCAATATTTCAAGTTAGCCTGGCACCCAAGCCGTCTGAGATTGGAGCTTGGATCAACGCATTTTGGGCGAAACAGTCTGGATTCTCTGATAACCGTGTGCACCAAGTTTCAGATACATCAACACGCACATGCACACCAAGCGTAGTCCATCCATCCCCCATGCATTTCCTTCTGCTGCCTTGTTTGGCTCAGCGCCAAGAACTACGCCTCGTTCAATGTCACCATGACAGCCGCTCCCGCACTCCCTGCACATCCGTCATCCCCACGCTGTACACAAACACCTTCAGCGGCGCACAGAGGTCCGCCACGATCAGGAAGCCCACGACCGGGCCCTCGCCAACGTGAGCAGCAGGAGGGCGCTGGGGCCAGAGGGGACCAGGTTGCACAGGAATATGGGTGGCACGAGCGTCAGTGTGATATCGAGACGAGTAAATTTAGGGTGAATGGATGAGCGGAAGAAGAGGGAGAGCTGAAAGGAATGAAACTAGGAACCAGGATAGGGAAGGGAGTGAGGCGAACGCACACGCACACGCACACGCACCACACGAGTCGGTCAGAGTCGGACCATCCGCGGACGGCGGTGCTCCACGCCGAGCTCATCGATATGTGTGGCATGAAGACGTACCTGAAGAAACAAAAGGGTGGTCAGCATCAAGTTTTTGTGCCGGAAGCAACAGGCAGTCAGACGTCGGGCGAAGGGTATTAGGGAGTACATTCAGAGGCACACAAAGTAGAAAAAGGAAGGAGGAATACAAGGCATGCGGAGAGGTATAAGACGTAAATGAGAGAAGTATGTGGTAAAGGAATACATAAGCGAAATCGCAGAACATGAAACCCGAAAGGGAGAACGGGAAAGGAAAGAAAACGAGGAGACAAAAAGAAACCCAAAGATACAGAGGAAATAACATACCGCACGAGCAGAACCCACATGATGGGCTTAGCCTTCAGCGAGGACGGCGTGAGTGCAAGCGTCGCGCCCAGGGTGAACATCTGCAGGGCACCGCTGTCAAAGAACCCGCGTTAGCGTCGAATTTGAGAGCTAGAAAGGATTGAAGGAGGGAAGCGCACATGTGTCCACCGAGGTTATCAGTCGCCATCGTGATCCTGTTGGTGAACACGCCCCACGGCAGTCTCGAAAAGAAGAAATGAAGCTTACCCCGAGGATAAGTGCAACGGCCCGCCCACAAGCGCAGGGTTCATCCACGCCTTCGCCGTCTCCCATGTCTTCCCCAATCCCTTGCCCAGCGTCTTTCCGGGCGTGCTCTTCTTCGCCCTTTCGATGTCGAGGACGCGTGCGGCCTTTGACGGGATAGCGTACGGCGCCGCACCAGACATGATGTCTACTTGCGTGCGAATCGTGCGTTCCTCGCCGTCGCCGTTGTCATCCCGTCTTCCTCGCCCAACGCATCAGAAACGTCGTCCAGCAGGCCGACGTGCTCGTGGTCCTGAATCGTCGGCAGCCCAAGCGAGTGGGTCGGCGGTCCTGGGCGGAGACTTCGGAGAAGGACGAGGGCGTGGGTGGCGGAGTAGGTTTCTTGCAGTCGAGGTGGAGGATGTGCGGGCCGAGCGCAAATGTGATGACCTCCTGTCTGCGCAAAGCGTAAGCGTTAGCGAAAGGACATCAGGATATCCAAAGACTAGGGCACTCACGCAATCGAATTGAGCAACACGATCGTGCGCGCCCTCTGCAGCGTGCTCGCACCTCATAGAGGGGCATTCTGGGTGGATACATGCAGTGACCAGTCGCATTCTCGCCCAATGGCAGCAGTTTTCCACGTTTTCCACGGAGAGGGCTTGATCCGAACCTAAGTCACGCCTTAGATTCGGGCTGATTTCTTGTCACCGAGGTCGCTGACTACGAATCAGACTACAGTAGTTGCAGACTAGTAAACTTCGCATGTTCGAATGGATCCTCGTGACGTGCCACGGACGAACTTGCCTTGGGTTCAAAACCAGGTGGCTCGGGCGGGTGAAAAATAAGTTACAGAACATTTATTGCCCATATTTTCGCTCGAAGGCCATGCGGAATATGTCCAGTTCAGAGGGCCTTGGGACAGATTGACAAGTGTGGCGCAACACTTCAGCTCTGAATCGGCTACTTAGATTCTGCCGGGCGGCCACACCTTAATCCGGAATTCCTCTTGCTGAATCAATGCTGATTAACCGCCCCTAATCGGGAACCCCAACCCGTGCTGTATCACGCCTCTCCCCCCACCGAGCCCATCTTCCCCTCATTTCCGTTGTGACTGTGCGACGAAATGGCTATTTTGGACTCGCCGCTTTGTAAAGCTTTATTCACGCAGTCCGTGCTTCCAACTAGCGTCCAGAGAGAACGGAAGGTACATTTATTTAAATGGGGCCTCGAATTAGCTCTGTTTGCCCCATCTCTCACTTCCACATTCCGCATTCCCAACCACAGAAACCCCACTCTCCTACTATACTACCATGGTGTTGACACTCTACGGATATCCCATCTCCCCCTCCACCAAGCGTGTAGCCGTTGTGTTGAAGGAGATGGACATCGCCTTCACGTTCGTCCCCATCGATATCGCGAAGGGCGAGCAGAAGTTGCCAGAGTTTGTGAAGAATCAGCCGTTTGGCCAAGTGCCCTACATTGTATGTCGGCTCCCTCGCTATACATCTGCTCATCTGAACGCAGCTTACTGTATACATATTAGGACGACAACGGTTTCCAATTGTATGAAAGCCGCGCCATCGGGCGTTACCTCGCAGCCAAATACCCCGCCCAGGGTCCCACGCTCCTTCCCACCGAACTCAAGGCCCGCGCGCTCTTCGAGCAAGCCGCCTCCGTCGAGGTGGCCAATTTCGACCCGGCGGCGCTCGGCCTAGCGGTGGAGAAGATCTTTAAGAAAGTGTACGTGATCACTGACCGTAGCTCTGTTAATCTATGTGCTAATTTTAGTTTAATTGGCAGATTCGCCGGACTCGACGCGGACGAAGCGAAGGTGGCAGAGTACACCGCCACCCTCGGTGAGAAGCTGGATGTGTATGAACTCATCCTCAGCCAGCAGACCTACGTCGCGGGCAACGTGCGTCCCTCTGATCTGCATTATCATATGGAATCGTGCTGACGATGTGTGGGTTCGGATAGGAAATCACCCTGGCGGATTTCTTCCATCTTCCGGACGCCTCCATGGTGAAAGATATCAGCCCCGAGTTGATTTCCTCTCGCCCTCACGTTGCCCAGTACGTGCTGATCGGACTGAATTTGCATGGTGACTGATATTCAATACAGATGGCTTGAGAGGTTGCAGGCGCGCTCCGCTTGGGTCGCCGTTAAAGATGGCCTCTAGATTGCAGTCGTGGATTAGAAATATCTGGCGAGAAGTTTAGAGTACTTCTACCTGACCCGGACCCGTGTGATAGTGATGAAGCCAATGCGAAATTAGTCGTGATTGAATACTGGTCCATTCATCTGGGAATCGTGATCATCGATTTCTCAGACGTCCTTCGGAGCTCTTCTATTCAGGCTCCCGGAAAACCCGCGTACTGACATCGTTTTGGGAGGAAGTTGCGGGCGAGACACCGGCAAAAAATTTTGAGGCACATCAAATATCCTTGAAGCTGTTGGACGGAAAGTCGGGCATTTGGATGGTGGATCGGAAGTTGGGGGATATTGTCGATATTCGGAAATTAAAGCTTGTAGCTTATTTAAAGATTACGTCTCGTGGGTCTCGAGTCTTTCAAGGTGATGTCCCGCCACAAACCGCATATACTCTTGCCCTTGCCCGCTTGGGTGCATAGCCACTCGGAAATCACCGCACCTCGTTGCACGTACGATCTATGAATAACTGTGCAGGCTATTCCCCAGCAGCATACCACAACCACCAGACGAAGCCAGTTCTTCAAGCTTTGAGCGCGCGCGCAAGATCGTAACAGTATAATAATAATAATATAGCGTCCAAGCTCTCAGATACATCACGTCGACGCATCCCCCACCCCCGTCCTTACGCATACTTTGCTGCCTCAGCACTACAAATTGTTTTATTCCGTTACGCAATACCGCACTACCGCACCTATACACCCTGCACAACCGTCATCACCATGCTGCACATAAAGGCCATCAGGGAACCCGTGGGTGGCACAAACATCAGCGTGATGCCAGCTCTTGAGCGAAAGCAGGAAGAATAAACGGGCAGACGAGGGCAAGCTAAAGGGGAAAGGAATTAGGACAGGGACGGGAGCGGGGCGGGGAATGGGGAAAGGGAACGCACCACATGGGTCCGTAGAGTTATACCACCCGCGGCCGGCGGTGCCCCATACTGCGCCCATCGATATGACGGGCATGAATACATAGCTGAAGAAAAAAAGGGGGGTTAGCACTCGGGTTTTAGAGGAGGTAACTGGTAGTCAGATGTCGGGCGAAGGCGGGGAGTAGATGCAGAAGAACGAATAACACGAAGCTGAATGGGGAAAGTGGAATACAGGAGGCCTGCAAATAAAAGATGTAAAGGAGATATATGCGCGGAAAAGGAAGGCAGCAGCGAAAGCCTAAGAAAGTCGACGAACGCAGACGTGAAATATGAAAGTGTGAACACGAATGGAAAACGAAAACGAGAAAACAAAGACAGAGACAAATGTACAGAGGAAATAACATACCGCATGAGCAGAACCCACACGGTCGGCTGGGCCTCTAGCGACGACGTGAGCGCGAACGTCGCGCCCGGGTGAACATCGGAAAGCGTAAGCGAAAGGATATCAGGACATATAAAGATTACGGCACTCACCCAATTGAATTCAGGAACACGATCGTCCGCACGCACTGCAGCGTATCGTTCCCGTCCATCTCAAACATGTACAGCACCCACGTCTTCTTCAGGCTCTCCAGTGCTCTGGCCGCAGCACTCGTTGGCCTGCCCATCCGAGGCCATGGGCGATGGCGCTACTGAGGGCCCAGACGAGCATGATGCATAGACGCGCGATGGAGGCGGCAGTGAGCTGGTGGCTGGTGGAGGAGATGATGGGGAGGGGGAGGAAAAGCGAGGAGCTGATGCGTGAGAGGAGCCGACGGTGGGCCGGGTGGCAACGTAGCCAGCGGCAGTGGTGAGGAGTACAGCTAAGGCGCCCTGCAGCGTCACGGTTAAGTTAGACCTCAAAGTAGGGGGTTGTCATATTCATAGTAAACATCCAATGACGCGTTATGCAATATTATTGCCGTTTGCAGAAGAGTTGGCCGCGGCGGTTTCGCGCGTCTTTTTGGCACTTTCCGACTCAAATCTTGCGGGGCTAATAACTCAACAACGCGGGCTCCGATTGACACAAGTAGATAGTGAAAACAACGCTATTTTTTGAGGGTTAGACAGCCCCGTGGTTAGTTAGACGCGGGAGTGAGCACGTGAAATGTGACTGGGCCGTGGTCAATTTGGACCAATTTTCGAGCATGTACGCGATATCTCTACAAGTACACCTCGGATTCATGTGAACCAAAGATGGAATTTCATGGGAAAGTAAGGGGCTAGGCAGCCCCGTGGTTCTTGGAGTCGAATATAATTGTTCAGTCCAGTTGATAGGACTTGCCAGCTAAAATTCTCATTTCCTATGGCATTTGGATGATAACTTGGTCATGAGTGTCCCAATCTCCAGGGCTCAAAGATAAAGTGTATTTGGAATCCATTTATCCAGAAAGATCCATAGTTTCAATGGCAGGATAATGTTCTTGACTGTGCCATTGAGTGCTAGTCTGAGGTGGACACATGTAAACGGTATTGTTCCACGTTAAAACCTATGGGGCTGCCTAGCCCCATACTTCCCCATGAGATTTCATCTTTGGTTCATATGAATCCGAGCTATACTTGTAGAGATATCGCGTACATGCTCGAAAATTGGCCCAAATTGACCACGGCCCAGTCACATTTCACGTGCTCACTCCCGCGTCTAACTAACCGCGGGGCTGTCTAGCCCTCAAAAAATAGCGTTGTTTTCACTATCTACTTGTGTCAATCGGAGCCCGCGTTGTTGAGTTATTAGCCCCGCAAGATTTGAGTCGGAAAGTGCCAAAAAGACGCGCGAAACCGCCGCGGCCAACTCTTCTGCAAACGGCAATAATATTAAATGTGCCTGCAGCTGGCGACTAGCAGGCGTGGGAGATTATGTCTCGATTACTTATAATTACGCGATTTTGGTCCATTTTACTTCCCCACTCCAGCTAGGATATATATAGGACCTACACCTTTCTTCCTGTGCGCTAGCTGTGCGTATAACCTCCGTGCCATTGCTGGTAATATGCAAAGTGTTGTATGGTAAATGGCCCTCACGGTCGAAATTTCCATGCAATTGGCGTCTAATCGGCATATCAATTAGCTAGGCCGCTCCGTCCATCACACGTGGCATCTTACGACACGTAGCTCATTCACTTTGCCTACTTGCACCTTCCTTCCAACCTCGCGCAGCATCTGGAACGACTCAGCAGTGAATCAATGTCGACTGGGAAGGAAATACCCTCTTATGCCAGGACTGAGCACACCGATGGCGATGACTTCCCCAATCAGCAAAGATCGCACGGGACAAGTGAAAGTCTTGCTACCGAAGAAACACAGATCGCACTAATCTCAACTCCAGTACGCCCCTTTATCTTGACAATCATATCGCGCCACTCACATACTGTACGCTAGACTTTCAACACGGCCTACAATGCGGGAACGGTGACCAATGTGAACGGGAACATTAATCACATCTACTACGAAAACAGTCAACCCAGTGCGTTTTCATGTTACTTTCTTAGTCACTAATGATGTTGAATTTGCGTCACGTAGCGGCGCCTGCATACGCGCCACAAATTCCGGTGCAGGACATCCACCTTGATCACGCGGTTATGGCTCGCTTTGAATGTAAAGATCGTACTCCTTGCACCGAACGGACTAGGGTTGATGTGATTGAAAAAATCGACACCTGGGCTGGTCTGTATTTTTCTCATCTTGGCGTCACACCCACCAACTAATTGCGAGGCTACAGATACTGGACCTCCTGTCTTCTGGCTCAACGGTTCGGCGGGTACAGGCAAATCCACGATCGCCTTCACTGTCGCCAAAAGTTTCAAAGGCAGAGGGATTCTCGGTGCCAGCTTCTTCTGTTCACGCGACGAAGCTACATGCAGCAACCATAAACTCATCTTCCCCACTATCGCGCTTCAACTTGCGCACTTTCATCCCGAATTCCGTCGACGACTTGCCGATGCCGTGAAGGAGCAACCAGATATCGTTCATTCCGACGTTGCATATCAGCTTCAGGAGTTGATCGCGCAACCTCTGTGCAGTATCCGCGACTTTCCTTCGAGCTGCGTAGTCGTCATCGATGCCCTTGACGAGTGCAAAGATGACAGCACCATCTCTGTCATCCTCGCAGCTCTTTCGCGTCACGTTGAAAACCTCGCACCGCTCAAGATATTCATAACCAGCCGTCCAGAGCGCAACATTAATCTTGGATTCAGCGACCGTATTCTGCACGGAACTACACGTCGTTTCATTCTTCACGAAATCAAGCTCTCAACCGTAGAGGCAGATATCAAGACGTGCATCGTAGCTCAGCTGGAGATCATCAGAAAGGAGTACGGGATCGATCAGTCGTGGCCTTTTGACGTGGAGGTCGATTCGCTCTCAACGCTGTCCTGCGGGCTGTTCATCTTTGCGGCCACGGCTATCAAGTTCATACAAGATAGAAACTACGACGATCCACAAGGACAGCTCACCCGCATTATATTAAACACTACGTCGCTGAAGGATGAGGACTCAGATCCTCTACATCGGCTCGACCAGCTTTATTTGCAGGTATTGATGAATGCGCATCCAAAGCCGTCTGCAGAGCTAGCAGAGCGATTGAGGCTCCTCCTAGGCACCATCGTCCTTCTTCAAGACCCCCTGTCTTTTCACGGCATTCAACAGCTGTTGAAACACGAGCCCGTGAACCGGTTTGAAGCCCACTCGATGCGCCAGACACTGATGCGCCTGCACTCTATCATCCTTGTACCGGAGGGCGACCACGCTATCATTCGAACACTCCATCCGTCTTTCTTCGATTTCATCACCAGCCCGGACCGCTGTTCTATCTCCCGGTTATTGGTGGATACCAGCCAGCAGCATACATTACTTTTGGCCGCATGTCTGCGCACGATGCAGGGCCTCAAACACAACGTCTGCGAGCTTCCAGACTCCAGTGTCCTCAACAACGAGGTTGCTGATCTCTCGTCGCGGATTGTGAAGTTCATTCCGCCAGAGCTGCAGTACGCATGTCGCCATTGGGGAACTCATCTCCGGTATGCTGTGATTTCTGAAGACATTTGGGTGCTGCTACGCCGGTTCTGTTCAGAACACATGTTATTCTGGGTCGAAGCATGCAGCCTTTTGGGTGATCTGAGAAACCAACTCGTCCTCCTGGATGCTGTTCGACGCACGCTAGCGGTAAGCACTTCCAGCATCTTATTTCGCACGATTCTTATAGGCAATGACAGAAGCATGTTCACCAGGGTTCTGCCGCCGATGCAATGCCTTTGTTGCATGATTGCGAGCGCCTCATCCGAGAGTTTTTCCCCGTCATCAGCACTGCATGGGCTCATGTCTACGATACAGCCCTCCCCTTTTCACCGCAAAGCAGTGTGCTGCGTAGGTGCTATTCACCGCAGATCAAGATGATAGGCGGCCCTAAAGACTGGAATGTGTGCTCGCGGATCATTGAGGGGCATTCTAGCTTGGTATGGCCGGTGGTGTACTCTCCTGATGGCACCCGCATCGCGTCTGGATCTTATGACTCCACAATTCAATTGTGGGATGCCATCAGTGGGGCGCATTTAAACACCCTCAAAGGGCATCCCGACGGCGTATATTCAGTCGCTTTCTCCTCCGACGGGGCTATGATCGCTTCCGGATCTGGTGACAGAACCATTCGGCTGTGGGACGCAGTCAGCGGAAAGCATCTGGTGACCCTAGAAGGTCATTCAGCTACTGTGCAATCGGTAGCATACTCTACTGATGGCACCCAAATTGCGTCTGGATCTCAAGACAACACCATTCGATTGTGGGATTCCATTACTGGGACACATTTAAACACCCTCAAAGGGCATTCCGACGGCGTATATTCTGTCGCTTTCTCTCCCGATGGGGCCAAATTCGCTTCAGGATCTAGTGATAAAACCATTCGGCTGTGGGACGCAGTCAGCGGAAAGCATCTGATGACTCTAAAAGGTCATTTACATAGTGTGAGATCGGTGGTATATTCTCCTGATGGCACACAAATTGCGTCTGGATCTCAAGACAACACCATTCGATTGTGGGATTCCATCAGTGGGACACATTTAAATACCCTCAAAGGACATTTCAAAGTCGTATATTCAGTCACTTTCTCCCCCGATGGGGCTCTAATCGCTTCGGGATCGATGGACAGAACCATTCGGTTGTGGGACGCAGTGGGCGGAAAGCATCTGGTGACCCTAGAGGGCCGTTCGGGTGGTGTGACATCAGTTGCATTCTCAAGAGATGGAAATCACATCGTGTCTGGATCTACGGACGGAAACATCAGACTGTGGATTAACACGAGACATGGCATACAGAAAAGAGCCTCCCTCTTCCTGCCCTCATTTTCCATGATTTCTCGCAGCTTGGAGAGGCATGAGCACGTTAGCGATACAAACCCCCGTCTTATTTCATTATCCCCCGATGCTTCTGTTATCGTGTCTGTGCCCTTGCATGGATCCCCTATACTGTGGGATGCAGTAAGCGGAGCGCACCTGACAACTCTGAAAGGACATTCAGACCGGGTTAATACAGTGGCGTTCTCTCATGATGGGACCAGAATTGTATCCGGATCGGACGACAAAAGAGTTCGGATCTGGGATACAGCCAGTGGGGGGATCCTGAAGATTATCGCAGGGCACAAAAGCGGTGTTGCATTCGCGACGTTCTCGCATGATGACACTCGTATTGCGTCTGGGTCTCAACATGGGACAGTTCGACTGTGGGATACCATTAACGGGGCGCATGTTATGACTCTGGAAGGACATGCAGAACGGGTGGTTTCTGTGCAATTCTCACCTAATGGGTTTCACATCGCCTCTGGATCGGTCAGCGACATTCATTTGTGGGATGTGCCCTGTGAGACATTGCTACTGACCGTCCAGTTGGCGAAGCCCCTTTTGCGATCAATAGCCTTTTCGCCTGACGGAAACTATCTCGTCGTTGCCGTATCGGACGGTCCAAAGTGGGGTCTTGAACAACGACCTCTTTTCTACGATGGTGAAATCTCAAAATTCATCACATGGCACAAGGCCTCGCCTGCGCTATGGCTTCCATTTTCGCCGGAGTACCGGGACATTGTAATTAAGGATAATTCCTTTCGTCAATGGCCACGAGCTTGCGGTAATACCACGCTCCCCGATAAAACCTCAGGTAGTACAATGCTGACATACCGGTTCACAGACCTCAACACAAAATACGATTACTTTTTGCAAGATGGTTGGGTCTGGCTTGTTCATCCTCGCAAACGTCTCTGCTGGGTTCCATTAGCATGTCGAGGGGACATATTTGTTTCCAGCAATACCCGAATTGCATTCGGAACGAAGGATCTGGGAATAGTGATTATCGATTTTTCTGACGTCCTGGGGAGCTCTTCTGAGGATCAGGGAATAGGGATTGTCAATGTCCCGGACATCGAGAGCTCTCAGGCTGATCACCGCTCACATAGACAAGGCTCTGCAGTAAGAATTTGCCCTTATATTCCGAATGCACATCAACTGACTCATAACCCTTCACCAGGCCGACATCCTGCCGGTGAAAACGATCAACCTCCCAGCGGACAAACCGGCGAATGACCCGGTTTTGCAGGAAGAATTATGGGCGAGACACTGTAGTAAAATTGATCTCGAGGAATTTTAACCTACTTGAGGCTGTTGTATTGAAATTCAGCCATTTGGATGGCGGGTCGGAAAATGGATGATATTGTCAGGGCTCAGGAATTAAAGGATGTCACTACAATTCAAGATTGCTCCTCGGGGGTTCTGAGCCGGCGGAATCCAATGCCATACACTGGAGATATTCTTTCAGAGTATTTGAGATTATGCAAGCGCTGGATCGTTCGGGTGCACTGCTACGATATTCACTTGGAAATGACCCCACCTTGGTGGATACACGATATAATGACCCACTGCGCAAACCACCCCGTACCTGTATACGCCCTACAGACACCAGCCGAAGCCGGTTTTGAACCTTCGAGCGTCGAGCTCGCGCAAGATCGTAACGATATAATAATTATAGCATCCAGTACATTCAGATACATCAACACACGTACATACACGCGCACCGATCATAGTCCATCCATCCACCATCCATGTCCCCCCGCTGCTTCCTTCAGCTCAGCGCGAAGCAATACGCCTCGATTTATTCCGCTCTACACTACCGCACTACCGCATCTGCACCCCCTGCGCGACCGTCATCCCTGCACGACCATCATCCCTGCACGACCGTCATCCCCATGCCACACACAAACACCATCAGTGGCGCACAGAGGTACGCCACGACAAGGAAGCCCGCGACCAAGCCCTCGTCGACGTGCGCCTGCTGCGCAACGCTGAGCAGCAGGAGAGGGGGCGAGGATGAGGAAGAACCTGAGATACGACCGTTAGCCATTACAGGTCACAGTTAAGCAGACTTAAGGGAACTATGACGCACCGCATGAGCCCGTCGGAGTCGTACCACACACGGCCGGCGGTGCTCCAAGCCACACCCATCGATATGAAAGCTGGTTTTAAGTAAGCGAAAAGGCAAAGATAAGCTGACAAGAACATACCGCACGAGCAGAACCCACATGGTCGGCTTAGCCTTCGGCGAGGACGGCGTGAGCGTGAGCGTCGCCCCAGGGTGAACATCTGCAGGGCATAGCTGTTAGAGGACCCACGTCAGCGTCGAATTTGAGAGCCAGAAATGATTGAAGGACGGAAACGCACAAGAGCCCACCGAGGTTATCAGCCGCCTTCGTGTTCGTGTTCGTGAACACGCCCCCCGGAGAGAAGAAAGCCGCATGGAATGGCGGGATTATCTACATCGCAACAGATCAGCTTCATCCTCGCGTATCTCGAAAGGAAGAAATGAGGGATGGGCACTTACCCCGAGGATAAGTGCAACGAGCCCGCCCACAAGCACAGGGTTCATCCACGCCTTCGCCGCCTCCCGTGTTTTCCCTGATCCTTTGTCCAGCGTCTTGCCGGGCGTGCGCTTCTTCGCCCTTTCGATGCCGAGGAGTCGGCGAGGACACGGGCGGCCTGGGCGGGATAGCGTGCGGCGCCGCACCAGACATGATGTCTGCTTGCCCACCAATCGTCCTTCCCTTGTCGTCACTATCTTCGTCGCCAGACGCATCAGAGACGTCGCCTTCTGTGCTCCGTGGTCCCGGGTTGTCGACAGGCCGAGTGCATGGGGCAGTGCTCCTGGGCGGAGGACTTCAGATGAGGGAGAGGGCGTGGATGGCGGAGTAGGCTTCTTGGAGTCAAGGTGGAGGATGTGCGGGCCGAGGTCAATGTGATAATTTCTTGCCTGCGGACAGTGTAAGCGAAAGGACGTAAGGACAGCCACCTCTGCAGTGTATCGCTCCCCTCCTGCATCTTAAACCCATCAAGTACCCCCGTCATCTTCAGGCTCTCCAGGACCAGTAGGACCAGCAGCGCATTTGAGTTCACCCTGCCCGCTGCCAGGATCGTCCAGTGCTCCAGCCGCAGCACCTGTTAGCCTGCCCACCCGAGGCTGTGGCGCTGCTGAGGAGGGCCTAGACGAGCGTGATACATAGGCGCGCGATGGAGGCTGTTGTGAGCTGGGGGCTGGTGGAAGAGGTGAGGAGGAGGGGGGGAAAGAGCGTGGAGCCGATGTGCGAGAGGCGGGCGATGGTGGGGCGGGCGAGGGCGGCGACGTAGCCAGTGACAGTAGTCCGAAGAGCGGGGAGAGCACTCTGGAGTGCGCCGGGTGGTGTCGCGGTTAGGCTTGACATTGTTGGTGGGGAAGAGGCCGGTTGTCGTGTGCGATGCTATTCAAATGTCCAATAACGCGTCGAGGTACAGGGTAGAGATTGACTGTAAAAACACCACAGACCAAAGTGATGGGTGGCCCACGAAAGCAGAATGCGTGCTCGCGCCTCATAGAGAGGCATTCTGGGTGGATACACTGCCGTTTGACCAGTGACACATAAGTGGCCAGATCGGCGAGACACTAGTTAAACCCCGAGCCAATGCCACTTAGCATGCGAAAATGACATAACAGAGATGTTTTCGGTTGGGTCACTATGCTGCACGTAAATTATGTACGTGCCGTGCCGGGGCGCAAGTGCCTACCTTGTGTCAATTGAGGGCAAGAGCGGCATCGTTTGAGTACCCATAGGCCATCAGCGCCAGTCTTTGCCTTTTCGCCCTTGAAACAATTACCGAAAAAGGCAATGCCTTTTGCAGGTAGCTCCGGGCTTTCTGAGCCGCCGCTAGAATCGCGCTAACATCCCGTCGTTTCGTTAGGGCGCCGTCTCAAAGGGGGTTGGTTCTGTACTAGCTTTTGCCGCCGCTTCGTGTGTGTCCCGAAGCTTCCTGCTCCCCACCACACCGACTGTTCACTGTCAGCTCCCACTGCTCCCCGCCCTCTTCCCGCCCTCCCATTTTCACATATCACTTGGCTGTAGGTGCTGCCCTCCCTATGGGGTGGCTATTCTTATTTCGTGTGCGCTAAATTCGCTATTTTAGCGAATTTGTTGTCTTTGCTGGCAGTCTTGGGGCGCCCATAGCTTCCTCCACATTGCAAGGTATGTGTCCTATCTTCTCTATTTATCTCACCATCCTCTTTCCACCTGTCTGGGCTGACAGCATTTACCCCCACCATTCGACCCCTTCTTCCATCCCCCTCGGGCCTCCTCAGCCCTCTGCAATCCCCTTCTCATGCGTTAACTATAACATTACCTCATCATCTCCGTTTGCTATATATATCTCTGTAGTTAATAATGAATGAAATCGCTTTTTGACACCATCTAATACACTAAGCACATTACAAGGAAGAAATTACCCTAAGGATAACAGAGGGAATTGTCTTCAAATTTAGCTCCTGGCGGACTTGTGAATTTCACGGCGGCGGGGGATGACGGGTAACCCCTTCGAGACGCGCCCTAACGAAACGACGGGATGTTAGCGCTATTCTAGCGGCGGCTCAGAAAGCCCGGAGCTACCTACAAAAGGCAATTGCCTTTTGCAGTAAGTGTTTCAAGGGCGAAAAGACCCCAACTATCAGCGCCCTGGGGTCAAATTCATGTCTGGCTGGGGTGGCTTGAGGGTCTCTCCTTGAGTGTCCTCAGTACCCCCCAGCCATTAATACCTTTCTAA
This sequence comes from Athelia psychrophila, assembly GCA_001630335.1. NCBI lineage: Eukaryota > Fungi > Basidiomycota > Agaricomycetes > Atheliales > Atheliaceae > Athelia > Athelia psychrophila. The sequence continues at coordinate 133,001 of KV417492.1, read as the reverse complement.
GTCACTGATCATAGATATTTTACTCTGCTGCTACAGTGTACTATTGACTATTTATAAAACCAATGTAGGTTTAAATGGAGCAATAACACAAGTAATACTAGACAATGTACAGAGTGGCTGAGGGGGTGAATTGGACTTAGCGAAATTTCGATCGCGCGACGGAAGCTATTGCTTGCGCTGTGCCGTGAAATTGTAGTCCGCTTGTCTCTCTAACCGCACTACCACGACACGACACGACACGACACGACAAATTCTCTCCGCCCCAGCTTCGTACTTCTCGACCAGTAAGAATGCCTGCACTGTCAATGGTGAGCTCTAAAAGTATTTCACCCACAGTCTGCTAACACACTCATTTGCCAGCCCTTGACATTGACACGTCACTAAACTTGAGTCCAGTTTGAAGTCCCCCAGTCTCGTATAAGTTAACATTTGTAGCATTAGCATTAGCTGTACATTTAATTTAATACATCTATGTTCATTTCAATCCAACCCCAGTGCCCAAACCCGAGTGCAAAAAATCCTGTATCCAACCAGGCTGGCCCATGGCTCACCCAACGGAGGGACTTGGATACAGACCTTGGACTCATGTCTCGGAGTGGCTCAGCTGGCCCAGCCGGCCTGATGTCAGATTGGTGTCCAGAACGCGGGGGCCAACCGGGTGTCTCGCCGATCTGGTCCCATTAGCACCCAAGCGACACCCCGTGGGTATCTGCCGGCCTGACGTCCCGATGACATTAGCCTCAAACGGTAGTGTACATGCAGAGGCCCCCCGATTATGCTAATGTAGGCCGTGTCCAAAAACCCGGAATCTGAGGGCAAATGTCCGATTTTTTTTTGACCTCTGGAACTCGAAAATTGTCCGTTTTTCGCTCCTAGCCTACCAAAAAGTCCAATTTTGTCCGAAAATTGGAAGTAGCCCCCAAAAACGTCGTTTTTGCGCCGCGAGCCCTACGGGCCCGCTTCCTACATATTACATGCTTATTGTAAGTCTAAGTTAAGTATTAGAAAGTATTAGAACGAAAAAATGAGAGCAAAAATCAGGTGTCCTCGTCTGTGTCTGGTTGATGACCTGGCTTCGGCTTCGGCTTCGGCTTCCCAAACAGCTTCATTGCATCCTTCACCTGCGGCGGAGCCGCCTTCAAATCCCTGAATAGCAAGGAAGACCCGGGCGACAACTTGAGGTCACCATTTCCCTGGACGAAGGGTGGCGGGGACAAAGCAAACAAGAATGTGTGTGAGGGAAGGTGAGCGAAGTGTAGTGTTCCCAAGAGTGCTGTAGGCCCTGGGATGGCTAGAAAGTGCTCTGCCGAGCTGTGTTCAAAGAGCTGAACCGCGATGTAGGATGCCTGTGTGATTCTCTCAACTGCCATGACGGAGGGAACACCTGTGCGTTTCAGCAGGGCCTGATGAACATGAAGGGGGGCGTCGGCGTGACCGGGATAGCGCTGGCCGCGATTGATCCACTCGGACGAGCTGAATGGCATGTCGAGCTCGGTCTCGAAGTCAAGAGATGGGGTTGTGGTCATTGCTGCGCTCGGCTGCCGGCAGTGACAGGAGCAGCGAGCGATGTAGAGGTGTTGGTGGCGAGCGAGACATACCAGAAGTTAGGGCTGACTATATACAAAATTCTCATTTAATTAGTACCAAATAATAGTTGTTGAGCACGTGCTAGCATGATATTTCGTGTTCGACTTGCTGGCAGTCGTGCTGGCAGTGGAGTAGAGTGGATTAGCCACGTCGACACTGAGGTAGGTCGACTGCCGACTAGCTCAGACTTGCTTCCGTGTCGGCGGGCCATTAATAATGTCCGAAAACCGGCACCGGCCTGGCCCGCAAGTTTGTCCATGTCCGATTTTTTGCTATTGGCCTTCCGAAAATATGAGGCCAAATGTCCGATTTTGACGACGGCCGTCTGAGGTCGATTTTTGTCTGAATATGTGAAACGGCCCTATCCAGGATAATCGGGGGGCCTACATGCAGTCGCATTCTCAATGGCAGCAGTTTTCCACGTTTTCCACGGAGAGGGCTTGATCCGAACCTAAGTCACGCCTTAGATTCGGGCTGATTTCTTGTCACCGAGGTCGCTGACTACGAATCAGACTATGTAGTTGCAGACTAGTAAACTTCGCCTGTTCGAATGGATCCTCGTGACGTGCCACGGACGAACTTGCCTTGGGTTCAAAACCAGGTGGCTCGGGCGGGTGAAAAATAAGTTACAGAACATTTATTGCCCATATTTTCGCTCGAAAGCCATGCGGAATATGTCCAGTTCAGAGGGCCTTGGGACAGATTGACAAGTGTGGCGCAACACTTCAGCTCTGAATCGGCTACTTAGATTCTGCCGGGCGGCCACACCTTAATCCGGAATTCCTCTTGCTGAATCAATGCTGATTAACCGCCCCTAATCGGGAACCCCAACCCGTGCTGTATCACGCCTCCCACCCCCACATCAGCAAAACTAGAAATTGCTTAACGCCAGCTTAAAGCTCTTAAAACCGTTTAAGACGGTTAAGAACGATAAGTGAAGTTTGTCACCTTAAAACCGTCTTAGTTTTATCAGCAAAAAATAGGTGAAAACTATAAGATAAAAATTAAGACACAGCTAAGTTCAAAATATTTGTCAAGCCCGTTAAGATAACTAAGAATGTTCTAATGTAAAATCTCGCAAATGATTAAGTGAAAATATTGTACATGTAATATAGTATAACAGACAGTCCAATGTTTAACGTATAATCTCAAATGCATGATGATCTGAGTACTTGTTGACATAGAAAGCCTTGAAAATATCAAGACTATGTGATGGAGACAGTCTTCGAGGAATGAAAGTGCTAGTAGCGTAAACGGGAACAAGGTGTACTGCTCGAAGAATTGAATCAAGATGAAGAACTGCTGCACATGGCTTTCCGAGCATGAAATCCTGTTCGACAACCCACATTCTTGTATCCTCGTTAACAGCATCATCAACACGGCTGTACCAATGAGCCAGCACGCAAGGGTAAAATATACCACGGTATGTAAAGGAAAAAAACATATTGCCGTTGTACGGTGGTAAAAGGGATTTTTACCCTAGAGTCGCCGGTTCAGACAATTACCAACGGGCTTCCCTAGTTTGTTCGGGTGTAGTGAGATTCGATTTTAGTGAGTGTGATGGATCGGGTTCAGATATGAAGTAGTAGTAAGCTGTGTCAAGCGACGACTTTCGGTATGAAACGCTTGAGGACGGAAAATCTGGTAGGAACAGTCGATGCTAAAACTGACTTTCAAAGGTCTAAAGCGAATTCCAAAGGTACTGGTACCAGCAAACAATAGGTAACCAAAACTTTGATAAGCAGAATTGAACGGTGGTGGGCAGAAATGTTAGAGAGAACGTAAAAAAAGAAACCGTAAGTACGTGAACTGGTTTCCGGGAACTTATATATGGCAAGGGAATCAAGCCTAGCCTGCTAAGCTAAAAGGTCACCAATGATGTGGTGTAAGACGATGGCAAAACGTGAATCGGGTCTGTGAAAAACACTGGGCAACGTGAAAAACAAAAATGCGAAATCTCCCTGTGAGATAACGAAAGGAATCAAAGGATCTAAGTCACTGACTTGGACAAACGATCACTGTATCCTATAGCGGGGTACTTGATGCAATAACTCTTCTGCAATCACCAGGTACAAAGGCTAGCACTCGGGCTATCAGAACCTAGGTATGTCTGCGTGAGGCACGAACAATGTTATGAACGAAGCTACTAACGGCTTATAGCGCACACACGTGGTTTTCCAAGGAAAGAGCAATCAATTTGACTACTAAAACACTGGTATTACGAAATAGAAGCAACAAGACAAGTAAATGACTTGCTGGTAGAACGATTTAGAGAGGTAGTAAGTTGTGAGGGGGTGAGAGAAAGGGGGATGTGATCTGTGGGGGGGGGATAGATCGTTCTGTCTCGCTCAATAGCTAAGGTCTTATATACTATTCTAGATGTCCTATTTTAGAAGCTCCTTCCCACATTCTCATTCGTTGAGGACTTTTCCATCTCATTCTACAATGTTCCTTGCTTCTGATTGGCTGCTTTGCGAAGCAAGCACAACTTTCCATTTCATTCTACAGTGTTCCTTACTCTCGATTGGCTGTGGTCTTGAGACCCTAGAAAAGTCGGAACGTGTGTGGAAACCAAGCTCAATGATTGGTTGATCGATATGATTGGCTGATCACTGCTTGAGTGTGATTGGATGGTTCGCATTTCCCAGGGAAACTCTCCGGAGTGTTGGGTCAGAGGATTAAATCAGTTTAGGGGTGAAAATAATGGTTCTGGTGGCGTGGTTGTGTTTCATAAAGCTCCTTAATGCAATATTCGAGTTTCTGAATGGTAGTCGTCGTGAATAATAACAATGAGATGGGTTAAATGAGAGTAAAGTCGAACAATGGCAAGTCAAATTGTCAATTAGGGAATTGAAATCGACGAGCGGACAGTGAGATTGAAGGATAAATGAGCTGCGAGAATTGTTTTGAACTAGAGATTCCGAATTGGGCTGAAGTGGCGTCAGAAAATTCACATCTCTAGTGTGTAACGGCTGTGAGCGCTTGCGTTGTTACGTTCATTCTCAATGCCTTTTTCCATGTCCCAGTACACACTTTCATGGTGTGGTACAGCATCTGACTCTTGCTCTCTGTGTGTTGTATCTTTCTGGGAACCGGTCACCACGTGGAGACGGGACTATCCCAGTAATAGCGATTTGCGGGGCGATGAGCTAGGCCCGGCACGGGAAATGCTATCATGTCACAATCGGAAAAGGCGATTGTTCTGAGACTCTTTCTGACTTTGAATGCCGGTAAGTGTCATAATCCCTTCCCAATCGATGCTGTAAAAAGCGATGGCGAACGAATGCTCCGATAGGTAAGCATCATCCGCTGAGCTTGCTCATCATATTGTTCTGACACCTGGTGGCTGGGGGACAAATACAGCTGTTGGAAACGATAGGGACACTTAGCAAGTCTGCACCTACACTTTCCTTAATCCTACATCGCCGTATACGCCTATGTCAAGGCCATGGGATCGGTGCCAAGATCTCGCGGTAGCCACATACTGTGACCACTGGGCCACCACTAACTGAAATCTAATAAATCGTAGTACATGTTTTTCATAATGCCATGGAATTTCAAAGAGATCATTTAGGGCGAATACTTTCTGTCGAGCCCGGCCAGTGGCACTCCGTTAGACTTCTCTCTGTAACATAATCATGATTGTAGACTGAAATCATCGTAAAAAGATACTGTCTATGTATTGTCAATTAATTCCTCTCACACTGCGGGCACTGACCAATGTATTTGATCGAAACAATGAGAGGAACATCCAAATGAGATGGACAATGTTCTTGATCAATGTTTTTGCCCGAATCATTTTCACATTTGGCCCAGATTTTAATGTTTTTGTACATGTTTCGCTGCAAAACCATTGATCAAGAACATTATCCATGTCTTCATGGGAGATGTTTTCCGACATGTTTTCAAAAGAAACAATAATCAATGCCCGCAGTGTCATGACCTCCAAATTAAGATGTCGGAGCACTCTTATGAGGCGTCCCTTGGCCCTGCCACGGCCATCTTCGTCCGTCTTGTCAAAGGGTACATCCCCAAGTGTTTCCGTCACGGCACGGTTGGTGGCACGGTGCACCATTTCTCAAGTGGCACCAACCGGACGCCGCCCACAGTATAATGTCTTGAACAAGCTGCCTCGACACGGGAACGTACCATTGACATTGAATTGTTCAGATGAAAGAGTATAACACAGTACCAGAAACCTCCCTCTGCGGGCCCAACTGCACAAAGCTGGCCTCGAAGAGATGCTGACTTGGGGCAGGACCATTTGGTCGTCGAAGAGATTAACCAGGCATGCGATCAAGAGTATATCGAAGCCCTAGATGCTCGAGGGTGATTCTAGCAGTTGGTGGCGATTATGATTATACTGATAAGTCGTACATCAGCAAAACTAGAAATTGCTTAACGCCAGCTTAAAGCTCTTAAAACCGTTTAAGACGGTTAAGAACGATAAGTGAAGTTTGTCACCTTAAAACCGTCTTAGTTTTATCAGCAAAAAATAGGTGAAAACTATAAGATAAAAATTAAGACCGACAGATAAGTCGGAGATAGGTGATGAATGAATGGATTCCAGGGACATAAGGCGGTTCACCGGAATGAAATGTCGAGACTGAAACTGACAATAAGGTTTCCACAGTATTGGGTCGTGATCAAATAAGCTCCGTTGCTGAGATATTAATTACGGGTCACAAAGTGCCCTTATGATCTTTCTGTTATAATGTTACGACATCCCGTTGCTGTGAGGCTGCAACGTGCTGGCATTCTGCGGTGACCCGACTTCGTGAGGTGTGATAAGGGAAAGCTTGATTATGTGACTTGTGGTTGATGTGGCAGCCTTCTGGTGGTCTGAGTTTCGCTTAGCTAGTGTCGCCTCATTGGTTCTTCGTGGGGGGGCCATAAGAATATTGGCCTGGTATCAGCGAAATGTTGTTTTTGTTGTGTAAGTGGAAATAGCTAGATAAATCCATGATTTACCATGAAACCATTTCATGGTAAGACAACGTGCACGCGCGATGTCCATACCGAGCATGCCCTCGGCTGTGGCATCTGTCTCCACCAGCATGCAATCGTACCGCGGCTCGCGTCTCCTCCATTTTGAAACAGCATGGATGCGCTGGCGTTGCGGCTTGGCACCACGGAGATCACTGGGAGCTGTGAAAGTGGATACAGCAGAGGAGTATGTGCATATGCGAGCATTGAAAAATGGTAATGGAGGGAGTGTTGAGTCCGAGGAGTCGCTAGCAGGATGAAGTTGGTCGCGAAGAAATTCACTAATGAGCAACACAAAATCTGGCTGCTTCATATCGTCGCCTAAGTCGAAAGGGTTCACATTACGCCCTATAATTATACTTTGTTAGATATGACTATTGCAAACGGAGAGACTGGTAGAAAGTTGCTGGCGTGGAGCGCGCGAGCTGAGGGAAAGCTATTATAGGAAGTACATTGATAAAAACTCACGCAATATTGTTTTAGCTAGCTCGACGTTCGCCAAAGCTGCTGAAGGGGGGATCTCGTCGCCGTCCTCGTTTTCATCGTCATTCTGGTCCACAGCTGCTGAAACTGGCTCTAATAAAGAGCCAGATGCACCATTGTTTGTAACAAGGGTTTCGTTGCCAACTTATTAGAAATCAGCACCCGCATTTGCTCGACATATAGAAGAAAGACTTACATTGAGCTCGAGAAACTGCCTCGAGAATGGTACCCACTAACATCCCACGAGCCGCAAAATCGACGCGTGCTGCAGCTAGCTTGTCCAGCCGCGAGTTGATTACCAGCATTTGCCACAGCGCTTCGAAGCGATTGGAGCGACGCCATGGTTCTTTAATGGCTTTGATGTGTTTCGACTCTGTTATCGATGAACAGACTCCGTTTGGCGCGCCAAAAGCGCGAATAAGCTTCAAGTAGTGATTGAGCGAGTGTTGACGCGGGAGGTTAAAGCCCTCCGGACGGACACCACATCGCTCGAATATCTCGCGGTAGAAGTGAAAGCGCTCCAGCGCGTCTTCCAGCTCTTTCAGACTGTTGGTGTCGATCACATCTCGCCGTACAATGTAGCAAAAGTCTAAAAAAGCGGCCATTGCACGTATCATCTCGACTGGGACATGGCCTTCGATTGCAGACAAGTAGACCTGTCACATAAATTAGATATCTGTAATGTTACAGCAATTAAATGATATGAACTAGCTTACCTTCATCAATGCCTTCGAATCGTCTCCGGTCCATTGTTTGAAACCTCGACCCTGCGGAAATCATCTTAATCCTGCAAATGGTGGAGCCATAGCGATGCTAATACACTCAAGTAGTGGTATTGGTATTGAATAGATGCACTTACCGTCTGTCAATATCATCCAGAATCTTTTTGGCGTCCTTCTTCGAATGTTGGTGATAAAGATATCGACAGACCCAGTCAACCAAGTGGTCTTTGAAAGTTCCTTTTACGAGCTGATGCAAAATATCTGGCGCTATGAGTTCGTGGATATCCGCGCGAGGAAATTCTTCTGTAAATGGCTATAGTTGTGTCAGTAAAGGTTTGCGCACATGATGAGAAAATGAAAGATCCCGCCAAGGATATTGTGTATCGCTCAATCAGGATATCGATAATGAATGTCGGCTGAGGTGGTCCTGCTGTGGTATGATGGAAACAGAAATTGAAAAAGAAAGCAACTCACAACTATGTCTCCGACCAGACCGTATTCCTCCCACAACGTGCCTAATTCTAGCTCTTCCAACAATGCATTTGTATGCTCTCGAGATCGAGGCAGGCGTTCATCAACTTCTAGATGTGAGTTCCGTGCTAAACATCTAGAATAGACATGTAGACGTCAGAAAAGGAAAGGCGAGTATACAGCACATCTAAGCTCGCACCTCACACACCACCCTTGTACAATGCACGCCAGCAGGCACTGCTCTGGGTAATCAGCGATATAGGGGCCTAAACCAAAGATTGCACGTCGAAAATGTGCATCTGGACAGCGGAAGACCTCCGGTTTCGTCATTCCCTCCTTTAAGGGCTGAAGGATTCGCGCAAGTGCTGTATGGAACAGCTGCCTCCTGTACTTCCGATACTGGACGTCGCCGGAATGCTCTTTATCCGCTTTAAATACAACCTTATTAGTATACAAATATTAGTTTAGTAGAACAATAGACATACATTTAGGAGCCGGAAGAAAGCCGAGCAGGACAAGACCATTGCGGTGGGCTTTGCGAATGTTATTGTGAATATTACCGATGGACATATATACTGGCCAGTAGTCGTTAGCACCGGTAGCAACTGAAACAGTTGTTTTGTCGCTGCCCAATATTATCGGGACAAACATTGAGCCGTGCGTTTCCGGATCCTCAGCAATCATATTCTAAGAACAATAGTAAGAGTTAGTGCTGTCAAATTAGAGTATTGAGTACATACCGCCTGTTGCCAAGCCCAATCGCCGGACATGAAGTTCTCGAAACGATGGTTATCGTTGACGTCGTACTCATGAAATGGTGTTGTGTCGAACTCATTCTTGAAATCTGGGTTGCCGAGAAGGTTTCTGACAAGTTCCTTCGGGTCTCGATACCACACAGGCTGGTCGTCTAGCATCCACGATGGAATCCTTTCGTCTTCAGGAGGAAGCTCGCCATTGTATTTCAGCGTAAAACTCTCCCAGGGGACGTCTCCGACTGTTGTTGCGTCAATCTTCTCGTGAAGATCCTCGTGGTCGGTTATGGGTGGCTCGGCGCCGCTGTGAGACGCCAAACTTGCGGCCCAGAGAGTACCCAGAAAGTCGGTGTCGCCTTGAGACATTTGATTTCGGCGGTAAAGGAAATCAGCAGTTTCAAACTGAAGTCGGCTGTTGTATGGCGTCCAGTCATTTGGCCCGTTGTTTGCTGATGGTCGTGGTGTTGGCTCGGAGTCTGCTGGAATGAAATTCCCTTTTGCATTGCAAATACAGCCTATATTACAGAGAAGTTAATTTAGATATCAAAGCATTGGTTTGATTAGAAAGATGATAAGCTAACCGTTAATGTTGGGATGATATGAACGCCGAATACTTGAAGTATCGCTCTTATCCTCATAGCTACTGGGTTCGGCTTGGTCCTCATTGTTGTATATACCAGTGTCTTCATCCTCGCAGTCCTCCACAGTTGCACGTCGACTCCGCTGATCACTTGCCGGGGGTGGAGAGAATGAGGGGCGAGGACTGAGCACTGGCTCGTGATCTTGCCAAGGGTTGGGCTCGTTATGGTAGATGCCCTCGTTTTTGATGTCTGACAGTAGCTATAAAATATGTAAGTCGTGTGATAGGTCAAGATGCAGGAGAACATACTTGATATCCCTCGTCATTGTCATCGTCATGCTCAGGCCATGACACTATCTCTTCGCACGTGGAGTCATGTTGGCTTGCAGTAACCTCAATTTCATTGTCAGTATCAGATCGTAACTATATTTGAATGAATTCAGTGAAATCAAGTTGTACAGTGTAAATCCAACTCACCACATATCCTTCGTCACTATCCTCTTCCGATTTGTCCCTATTTCTATCGTCAATGGGCTGCTCTTGCGGGAGTGGGATGCCATGAATGGTTGTTCGATGGCATTTAAGGCCTTTGAGGGATATGCACCACTTTGTACAGCCTGGAATAAGGCACGGTATGAGGGGCCTGGGGACAATAGCTTGTAGCTTTCTGACGCGAAGATTTCGTAGAGGGGGCATTAGAGATATTGTATGGAATCAAGACGTGTTTAAACAAAGCAGTTGAGTGCGAGCTGTGTAATTGCACGGATACGCGTGGGACCGTGGTAATTCCGTACACAGGCAAGGGGCTTGTATCATTACTCACCAGCCTGTTCCGCGCCAGCACCTCACTTCTGAAACCGCTGTCACCCCTTATATTCTTCTAAAGGATCACTCTCCATTCGCCTAAATGCCTCCAAAGGGTCCAGTAACCCAGTCCGCAGAAACCCCGCTGCCAAATCGCATGAGAACTCGTTCGGCAAACGCAACTACCCATCCCGCTGCTCATCTTGCTTCCAAGAAGAGAGTTAAAGGTGCACCCACGCAGGCCGCCATTCGCCAGGAGAAAAAAGCGGCCAAGGAGGCCAAGTCTCTGGCTGCTATGGACCGTATTTCCGAGATCGAGGGACGAAACGCAGCCAACGAGCAAACAAACGTCACTCCGCATGCATCCGTGGCAAAGAGGACCTACACGGATGTAGTCTCAGGCTCTGGGAGCGAGGGCGAAGAAGAACCCCTCAATCCTGATGCCCCCAGCTCTTGCGAACCATCCCAGCTTGATGCCCTCCGCTCAGAAACGGCCACTGCCAAGTCCGACAGTGTTACAGAGTCGGATAGTGAAGCACCCGAGCCAACAAAAGGCTCAGTCACCGAGGATTCCTCTGGTACACTGTCAGACACCCCCCCTCCTCCCCCGCGCGTCCCGCGGAAGAAGAAGAGCGGTGGTTCCACCAAGAAGACGACAAAGATAGTCCTCAGTGATGAGGACTTCGACTTCGGCAGCCCTCCACCATCTCCGGCAGCAGTGCAGCAGACGTTTCATAAGTCCAAGCCAGCGCCCAAAGGACCTTCCAGCCTCGAGCCACCCAAGAAAAAGCACAAGTCTCAGGTATCGAAGGGCGACACAAGTGATAGCAACCAGACGGCAGTCCCGGCGAGGAAGAAAGCAGCGGCGTCGCGAGGAATGCTGGAATTGGCGCCACAGGAGAATCCTACACAGGTGCCCACCGCGACGTTAAAGCTGAAGTCGAACTCAAAGCCGGGATTTCGGGCCAAGATGAAAGAGCATGTTCAGGTGAAGATCGAACCGAGGGAGGATGAGCACATGGTAAGCTGTCCGGGTTAATCTAAAAGCAAATCTGACATCTGTCTAGGTGGTCGATGAACTTACTCCGAGGAAAGCGGCACCGGAGCGCCCCCGCCCCCGGCCGGTTGGCAAGTCCACGGTACCAAAACTGATGATCAATAGCGATGAAGTGATAGAGATCACCTCCGATACCGATGATGGCCAGCACCGCGCAGCTGTGAAGAAGGGGAAGCAGAGAGAAAAGACGAAGGCATCAAGCTCGGACTTCAAGCCGCGAGCTGTGCCATCTGATGCACAACTTACTGCCCCATATAGGTACGTTTCTCACGCACATCTCTCCCTTATACCGTGATGCTCACTCTCGACCCTATAACACTTTTTTATCTCAACCTCAGCGACAAGCCCCGTAATGTCACTGCAATGGTTGCGGACTGGGGAGTCAAAGTGAACAGACAGGGTACTGGCTCACGCAGTCGCAGCCGCAGTCGTAGCCATGGGCGCTCAACTCCTTCACTCACATCTGGCTCTGGGTCATCACATCCGACTCGACCTCCATCATCCACACGATCGGCTCTCCATAACATGAATGTCCGTATCTACCAGGCCGGCAACATCGACGAAGCTCTGGTCTCCGAACTCGAAGATGAGGGCATCCTTTCGGAAAAAGATGAGACACAAGGTGTCGAGCGTAATGCAGCGGTCAACAGCCCGTACAAAGGGAAGGGAAGGGCCACCAACGCGGTGAGTTGTGTTATGTTCTGTCTCTCGCACTCAAGCTCACGTCGAATGTCTTCAGAGGCTTGTCAAGGTCACAGAATCGAAAGTTAAACTCAGCACGAAGGTTTCAAATAGTATCCTCCCTCCTGAAGCGCAAGAGAATCATTTATGGCGGAAGGTTATTGTACCAACCGTGTTCCGGTGGTTAGGGTCTCAACCTCACCCTTTTGCTGTTGATGGCGAAAATCTAGCCAACATTGTGTCAGTAATATGGGAGACCTATCTCTCAGACATTCCATTATCTTTCGCGGTTGGTTCCAAAGGGCACCAGTTGGTACATTATACACTATATCACGCTTACTGATACTCATTATTTCTGACAGCTCACTCAGCGTATCTCAGATGGCTGGCGGAACCCTATCGGTTCCGCAGCTATTGCCGTTGTCACCGCTATGCTCGAAGATCAGTTCCCCGACTCCGATGAAGAGCGACAACAATGTGCCCGTGATCTTCTTCACGGCAAGCGGTTCATCTACTATAAAGCGGTTGATGACAACCGTAAGGTACGTCTCATCCATTCTATCATCATTTGCGCATGCTGATATGATGGGATAGAAATGGCGTGGAGTTTTTCAGGGTACACTAATCGTCCAGACCCTCGCTGCCCACGAGTGTGCTATTAAAGGGTCACGCTGGCTCTCAGGAATGTTTGTGGGCACTCGCGCACCCAAACCTCACACAGCTCTCGCTGTTTCTACCACTGCGGTAAGTTTTTTCTGGCTGTTATTGGCCTATGCTTATTTATTTATAGGTTGAACGCGCACTTCTTCTTTGGGAGACGGCCTTTTGACTATCGCAAACGTCGGGGCGGCACGAGAATCGGGCAAGAAGTTGCCTCCTTTAGCTGACGTCATCACCCCTTCCAATCCCAACGAGGAGCCTCGCAAAAGCTACTTTGGCGAGTTGGGATGGGGCTCGTACTGTAACGCTTATCTTAGGTCTATCACTGACAACGTGTCTGACCCCGCGATGGAGACTATTGTCACTCAGGCGAAGGTCTTTGCCAGGACCGCCGGGTTACAGGATGAGAGCACCCGAGGATCTTTTGACCCTCTGGACGACAGGGCAAATCTTGCAGAGGGTTCTGACGAGTCTGACGATGAGGACTAGATGTTGAGTAAGTTCAGTATTCTTGCTCACTGCGTCACCACTTTCTGACTGTTCGATTGACAGCAGTGCTACCTGAATGAGGATTTCATTGTGTCATAGCTATCCTTACTACTCTACATGTCATCTTGCTATGTCCAGTTTCCGTCACTTAGACCTAGCCATACTATTCGCTGTCTTCTCCCAACAATGCATTCTTTTTATGTCTTAATACACTTGAGATCTGCTTACTTTCGATTGATCACGCTTGATGGTATTAATGAAGTCTTATTGATTGAGCAATATTGACTTAATAAGCAGCTTGAAACGGCTTAAGTTAACTAGATTCCGATTAGCAATGATTGATTTTCAATTAGGTATGCTTGATTTCATCTTGTTCGTACTTGAAAGGGCCTTGACAAATCGACATTTGGTATTGATGTGATAAGACTGTTTCAAAACAGCTTATACAATGCAATTGTTCTATAGAAAGTACTTCTGAGCACTACCTGAAAATTCGCCAAATGATTGCACGATTTGCTCAGTCTTGATCTTACTTAATTATCAGCTTGGCCGATATCTTAAAAAAAACCTTGCTTAAAGTGTCTTAACGAAAATTTGTCTTAAATTTGTCTTGACCGGTTTCTTAAGACATTTTAAGCACATTTAAGTATTTTTTGGTTTTGCTGATGCACCGAGCCCATCTTCCCCTCATTTCCGTTGTGACTGTGCGACGAAATGGCTATTTTGGACTCGCCGCTTTGTAAAGCTTTATTCACGCAGTCCGTGCTTCCAACTAGCGTCCAGAGAGAACGGAAGGTGCATTTATTTAAATGGGGCCTCGAATTGGCTCTGTTTGCCTCATCTCTCACTTCCACATTCCGCATTCCCAGCCACAGAAACCCCGCTCTCCTACTTTACTACCATGGTGTTGACACTCTACGGATATCCCATCTCCCCCTCCACCAAGCGTGTAGCCGTTGTGTTGAAGGAGATGGACATCGCCTTCACGTTCGTCCCCATCGATATCGCGAAGGGCGAGCAGAAGTTGCCAGAGTTTGTGAAGAATCAGCCGTTTGGCCAAGTGCCCTACATTGTATGTCGGTTCCCTCGCTGTGCGTCTGCTCATCTGAACGCAGCTTACTGTATACATATTAGGACGACAACGGTTTCCAATTGTATGAAAGCCGCGCCATCGGGCGTTACCTCGCAGCCAAATACCCCGCCCAGGGTCCCACGCTCCTTCCCACCGAACTCAAGGCCCGCGCGCTCTTCGAGCAAGCCGCCTCCGTCGAGGTGGCCAATTTCGACCCGGCGGCGCTCGGCCTAGCGGTGGAGAAGATCTTTAAGAAAGTGTACGTGATCACTGACCGTAGCTCTGTCAATCCATGTGCTAATTTCAGTTTAATTGGCAGATTCGCCGGACTCAACGCGGACGAAGCGAAGGTGGCAGAGTACACCACCACTCTCGGTGAGAAGCTGGATGTGTATGAACTCATCCTCAGCCGGCAGACCTACGTCGCGGGCAACGTGCGTCCCTCTGATCTGCATTATCATATGGAATCGTGTTGACGATGTGTGGGTTTGGACAGGAAATCACCCTGGCGGATTTCTTCCATCTTCCGGACACCTCCATGGTGAAAGATATCAACCCCGAGTTGATCTCCTCTCGTCCTCATGTTGCCCAGTACGTGCTCATCGAACTAAATGTGCATAGTGGCTGATATTTAATACAGATGGCTTGAGAGGTTGCAGGCGCGCTCCGCTTGGGTCGCCGTTGAAGATGGCCTCTAGATTGCAGTCGTGGATTAGAAATATCTGGCGAGAAGTTTAGAGTACTTCTACCTGACCCGGACCCGTGTGATCGTGATGAAGCCAATGCGAAATTAGTCGTGATTGAATACTGGTCCATTTGTTCCTAAACGCGTGCTGAGCAGGTTTAATCCATATGTGCCAGCGAGACGAGCAATAACCCTATCGCCGCTCGCGAGGATGACCCCCCACACCACTATCTCGAGTATCCGGATGGCCAACTTATCAGGCTCTGTGGTAGATCCTGAAGAGTACGCCTCAAAGCAGCACCAAGCAGCGCCTGACGTAGACTGTAAATGAAAAGCTTCACGGATAGTGGATGACATACCGACAAATGGATCTAGCCTGTCGGTGCCAAATGGTGAGATCGTCCGGTAATTGAACTGTTCATGTGCTCTAAGGCTCCAACCATTTCATTTATTTACTGTTTAAAACTGTTTATACCATTTACATTTACTGTTTAAATACGCCAGAGGCCAATAAACGGTTGTAAACATTTATAAATGGTAAATGGTTGTTGCAAACAGTTAATTCATTGAACCTCTCACAGAGGTGAGTCAGAGACTCAAAGCCTCACTTTGGGCAGATATTTTTACCTATTATGATATATTTTTAATATCAGTCCCTACAGATTTTGAAAGTGTCGATTTTGAAAGTGTCGAAAAGCAAGGCTGTAACATTATTGATAATGATGATCGGGCCACCGGAATCCGGCTTCCGACACTTCCGGTTGTCGGTGTCGCTTGTACCGACACCACTATGGATCAGCATTCAGCGGGCACTTGTGCAGGGGGACATACTGGACAGTAAGTCAAATTGTCTCCATGGCATTAATATTACTGACCATACAGAGCTGCCATTTAGGATTTGGAGTATCACAATATGTGACAGAAACCGGTCTGCTCTCTCTCCGAGCCCATGCACACCCATGGGCTATCTGTCCCCAGCACCATTCCCATGAGCTCATAGTATCAATGTCTCCCTAGTATCTTACACCTCAATCAAGCACAAACATCTGGATCAGTACCTCGTGTTCCATGTTGCTGTGCATATGTATTGTCTTACTTTCCACAGTCCCGTTTGCTCACATGGTGTCATCCTTGTTAAATATCGTGTACAGTAACCATTTACCATTTATAAACAGTTTACAACTATCTATTTACAGTTTCCGTTTAATTACGGATTTCCTGTAAACGGAAACTAAATGGTTGGAGCCTTAATGTGCTCCAAATCGGACAAAGTTGAGATTAAGAGTCTTGCAGTTGAAGTCCACGCGGAAACTCTGGCCCAAGGAATGTATTATCGACCTAGATGTAGCGCTGCGCTGCCTCTTCATGGCCTGAGAATCTGCGATTATGGTGTCGTTCACCAACCCATCCGCCAGTAGCAGCTGTTTCAATGGGTGAGATTTTGATTTTTCCAATGCAACACTCCAGGGTGTTTGAGCATGGTAGAGAAGGTCCCATGGAGCGCAATTGGGTGTGGTCCAGTGTTTGAATTATTCACCTAACTTGCCGCCTTTGCCCGCGAAACTACATTCATTGGTTAGCTACAAAATGGCCAAGCGGCATGTAGACTCACCAAATAGTCATAACAAAACCATCCTGAAAAATCATTTCGCGCAATGGAGCTGACTTCTTTTGGCCATCACCATGTTACTGTCGGTCTCCCGTTCGGGAGAAGCAAATCGCCTCCCGACGCAAATGATTGGGGGCAGTCGCTGTCGGTGAGGCGGAATCGTATACGCCAGCTGCTCTCCGGCTGTGCTGGGTGTGCGCGGGGGTGTCCGAAGATAGAGGAAACCGCGAGAATAGCTTGTCAAGGGGGTCCTACTCCCTCCTTGTCGGATATACTCTATTGTGGTAGTCTTCCCCGCCCGGATCTTCCGACACCTTAGACGTCCCCACAGTCGGAGATACTGAGCTTGGAAAGATAGAGAGTCTGGATGACTCGCGACATATCGACAACCGGCAGCGACGCGCTTTGGGCCCCGCAAAAAAGCTTGAATAATCATGCCGGGTGGATTAGGAAGTCGGCACGATATATGAGAGCTCCCGAGCGAGGTGATCTATTATTATGAGAATCTGAGGGTGCCAGAGATCTAGAATACTTAGGCGCAGCGCTCCGAGCTTAGAGGTTGAAGACGAGGTCAGATGATCGATATGTCAGCGTGAAATGGAAGTTCCGAACGCCGACAATTGCCAACTTTAATCCGCAGGATCAAAGGTTTTACGATCTCCAGCCATTTGCTCACTTATTTTCTATCACTGAGGAGCCAAAATGAACAGGAAAAAAGGTAGATAGGTGATATGAGATTTTTTCCTCAGCCGGGGTAAGATTCTCATGAAATATTCGAATCGTGAATCAAATAATGGTGTGCACTATCAACTACTATCAACGACACTTCTACGTTCCATGCATGCCACAACTCGACTCGGGTACATCGGAAGGACGCCAGCGCCTGTGATGGAGCTCACATGGTCATCTTGGATCAAGGTCGTCGAACCATATGCTTCAAGTCGTCGATGTGTAGTGTTCGCACTATACGTCGCGTGTTGAGGCTCTTGGTTTTGGTACGATAGTGGGCCCTTACTGCCATCTATGTAGGTATCAACACTGTGTCGCGCTTGGAACGCGAGTCGTGATACGCGAAGTAATGCCTCCGCCCTGACTCCCGAGGACGATGGTTGGAAACAACTAGTGTATTATGTGAATGATGATAGCAATAAATGTGCACTCGGGACAAAACACCATTATATCAAAAGAATCAGTGATGGCGAGTAAGTACTACCAATGGTTACAACAAGAAATTGAGGATCGATCCACAGATTTTCCACAGATCGAACACATGGAATCCGATACGAGCGACGGGTTGCATAAAATAGCAAGGATTTTGGATTCGGAAGACGACTCAAGCAGCTTTTCTTAAATTCTCTTCAGTGTGACGATAACCAAACTTGATTTCCTGTGTTCACTCCGAGTCGAACGCGAAACACCCATTGACAGTGACTACCCAGAGCTATGAATTTCCTATGGCGAATCTTCTGCATCACAAGTTGGATTAGAGAGCCATTTTTACCTCCATAGATTAGCATGCAGGCTTGATGATGACATGAGGGTAATAGGCCGACGATATTATCGCTAAGCAGCATATATATTAGATAAGCATATATTCAGGAAGGAGTGGCGTCTAGATCTGACGACAAGACGATTAGATTATGGGACACAATCAGTGGGGTGCACTTAAACATAAGGGCATTACTCCAGCGTAACCTCCGTCCCATTCTCGCCTGTTAATGGGAGTGGCATCATGTCAGGGTCTGACGACTGCACAGCCCGGCTGTGTGATGTGGCTAGTGGCACATTATTGGCATGCCTCCCACATTTATGCGGTGTTAAATTCGTGGCATCTCACCGGACGCCACCATGATAATCTCCTGTGATACAGATCTCACTCTTCGAAAATGGGATGCTCTTAGTGGAGCGTTAATGAACACTATCAAAACTGGTGGCTCTCGCTTACAGTCAATAGATAATTTCAGAGCGGTCGGTGGCTCTCTCAACCGACGGTACCCGATTCGTGGGTGGAGCTACCGGTAACCATCTTCAAATGTGGAATACGATTGACGGAATGCACATCAGGACTCTCGGCGGACGTTCAAAGGTGTCGTATATCGTAGCTATTTCACCCCATGGTAGCTTCATTGCATCTGCATCTGTCGCCGCCAGCACCATTCGGGTTTGGGATACAATTGGCGGGAAGTACCGGATGTCTCTGAGAAGCGTCATCAGTGGCGCACAGAGGTACGCCACGATGAGGAAGCCCACGACCAGGGCCCTCGTCAGCGTGCGCCTGCTGGGCGACGCTGAGCAGCAAGAGGGCGGACGTGCCGGAGGGGACGGAGATGAGCAGGAGCCTGGGATAAAGTGTTAGCGGGTGCAGTTAATCAGACGAAGGGAAACGTAGTACGCTACATGAGCCTGTCGGAGTCGTACCACCCGCGGCCGGTGCCCCACGTAGCGCTTATCGATATGGCGGGCGTGAAGACGTATCTGCAAAATAAATAAAAGGAAGTTGGCTTTAGATTAATAAAAAGGCCACAATAAGGAGGCAAGAACCTACCGCACGGGCAGAACCCAGAGGGTCAGCTTAGCCTTCAACGAGGACGGCGTGATCGCGAGCGTCGCACCCAGGATGAACATCTGCAGGGCGGTCAGCGTCAGGTTTAAGAGACAGAAGGGAAAGGACTGAAACCCACAAGAGGCCGCCGAGGTTATCAGCCGCCTTCGTGATCATGTTCGTGAACACTCCCTTGGGGGAGAAGGATGCCGTGTGGAACGGCGGAATTATCTGCATCGTAAGACATCAGCTGTGTCCTCACATCCCTACACATCGCGAAAGGAAGGAAGGAAGAACATACCCCGAGGATAAGCGCAACGACCCCGCCCCCAAGTGCGGGGCTCATCCACGCCTTCACCGCCTCCCAGGTCTTCCCCACTCCCCTACCCAGCGCCTTCCCCGGCTGACTATTCTTCGCCCTTTCAACGCCGAGGACCCTCGAGGCCTTGGACGTGATAGCGTGCGGCGCAGCACCAGACATGAGATATACTTGCCCGCGAATCGTCCGGTTCTCATCGCCGCCTTCTTCATCGCCGTGTTCGTCACCAGATGCATCAGAGATGTCCTCCGGGAGCTCGGTATGCTCGTAGTCCTATTATGAGGACGTCGGACGAGGAAGAAGACGTGGGCGGCGGGGTGGGTTTCTTGGAGTCGAGGGGAGAATCCGTTGGCACCCGGCCGAGCGCGAACGTTATGATCCCCAGTCTGCGGAAAGCGTAAGCGAATGACATCAGGACATCAAGATTCAAAAAGGACTGCGCATATGGCACTCACACAATCGAATTGAGCAGCACGATCGTGCGTGCACTCTGCAGCGTATCGCTCCCGTCCATCTCAATTACGTCCAGCACTCCCGTCGTCTTAAGGCCCTCCAGCAGCAGCAGCACATTCGATTTCGCCCTGCCCGCAGCCCGGGTCTTCCAGTGCTCCAGACGCAGTACCCTTTACCCTAGCCACCCAAGGCCGTCACGGTGGGCGATGGCGCTGCTAATGAGGGTCCAGACGAACATGATCCATAAGCGCGCGATGGAGGTGGTGGTGAGATGGGGGCCGGCGAAGGAGATGAGGAGGAGGGGGAGGGAAAGCGAGGAGCCAATGCGCGAGAGGAGGCCGACGGTGGGCCGGTCAAGGAGCAATCAAGGAGGGCGAAGGCAGACCGGGCGGCGACGTGGCTAGCAGCAGCAGTTGTGAGTAGTACAGCTGGGGCCCCTGGAGCGCACCGAAGAGGGTTACGGTTAGGTTAGAAATCGAAGATAGGGAAAAGGCAAGTTGTCATATTCACAGTAATATGTCCACTGCACTGTGCAATACAATGTGGCTGAGGCGTGGGAGATTATAATGTCTCGGTTAATGCTTGTGCGGTTTTGGTCAACTTGACTCAACTTTACTCTACTTCACTTGTTCTCCATTCCAGCTACATAGGTTCTATGACTTTCTTTCTTTCTGTCCTCTACCTGTGCGTACAACTGTGGTGTTATCGCTGGTAATGTGGAAGGTGTTGTATGGTGAGTGGCGCTCACGATCAACATTTCAATGCAACGGGCGTCTAATCGGCAGATCAATTAGCTCGGCCGTTCAGTCCGTCACACGAGGCAGCTTGCTGGGTGTCTCTGGGTGTGCGACACGTAGCTCGTTGGACTTTGCCTACCTGCACCTTCCTTGCAATCTCGCGCAGCATCTGGAGCGATTCAGCAGTGAACCCATGTCGAATGGGCCAGAAATACCATCTTATGCCAGCACTGAGCACATCGATGGCGATGACTTCCCCGATCAGCAAAGATCGCACGGGCCAAGTGAAAGCCTTGCTACCGAAGGAACACAGATCGCGCCAATCTCAACTGCAGTACACCCTTTTATCTTGCACCTCATGTCGTGCTACTAACCCACTGTATGCTAGACTTTCAACACGCCCTACAATGCGGGAACGGTGACCAATGTGAACGGGAACATTAATAACATCTACTACGAAAACAGTCAACCCAGTGCGTTTTCATGTTACTTTCTTCCTCACCAATCATGTTGATTTTGTGTCACGTAGCGGCGCCCGCATACGCGCCCCGACTCCCGGTGCTAGACATCCACCCCGATCCCGCGGTTAGGGCTCGCTTTGATTGTAAAGGTCGTACTCCTTGCACCGAACGCACTAGAATTGATGTGATTGAAAAAATCGATACCTGGACTGGTCTGTATTTCTCTCATCTTAGCGTCACACCCGTCAACTAATTGCGATGCCACAGATACTGGACCTCCCGTGTTCTGGCTCAACGGCTCCGCTGGAACAGGCAAATCGACCATCGCCTACACTGTCGCAAAAGGTTTCAAAGGCAGAGGGATCCTCGGAGCCAGCTTCTTCTGCTCGCGCGACGATGCTACATGCAGCAATCACAAGCTCATCTTCCCTAGTATCGCGCATCAACTTGCGCACTTCCATCCCGAATTCCGTCGACAACATGCCGACGTTATGAAGGAGCAACCAGATATCGTTCATTCCGACGTGGCATATCAGCTGCAGGAGTTGATCGTGGAACCTCTCGGCAGTATCCGTGACTTTCCTCCGGGCTGCGTAGTCGTCATCGATGCTCTTGACGAGTGCAAAGACGACAGCACCATCTCTGTTATCCTCGCAGCTCTTTCTAGTCACGTTGACGAGCTCGCGTCACTCAAGATCTTCCTGACCAGCCGTCCAGAGCGCAATATCAAGCTTGGATTCAGCGACAGCGTTATGCAGGGAGCCACTCGTCGTTTCATTCTTCACGAGATTCAACTCTCAACCGTAGAGGCAGATATCAAGACGTATATCATAGCTCAGCTGGAGATTGTCAGAAGGGAGTACGAGATCGATCAATCGTGGCCTTCCGGTGCGGAGGTCGATTCGCTCTCCACGCTGTCCTGCGGGCTGTTCATCTTTGCGGCCACGGCTATCAAGTTCATACAAGATCATAATTACGCCAATCCGCAAAAACAGCTCACCCGCATAATATTAAACACTGCGCCGCTAAAGGACGAGGACTCAGATCTTCTACATCACCTCGACCTGCTATACCTGCAGGTGTTGATGAATGCGCATCCGAAGCCATCTTCAGACCTAGCGGAGCGATTGAGGCTCCTCCTAGGTACCATCGTCCTTCTTCAAGACCCCCTATCTATTCGCGGAATCCAGCAGCTGTTGAAACACCAGCTCGTGAACCGGTTTGAAGTCCAGTCCATACGCCAGACATTGGTGCGGCTGCACTCCATCATCCTCGTACCGGATGAAGACGATGATATAATTCGGACACTCCATCCCTCTTTCTTCGATTTCATTACCAGCCCGAATCGTTGTTCGATCTCCCAGCTGTTGGTGGATACTAGCCAACAGCATACAGTACTTTTGGCCGCATGTCTCCGCACGATGCAGGGCCTCAAACGCAATATCTGCGAGCTTCCGGACCCCAGCGTCCTCAACAACGAGATTGCTGATCTCCCGTCACGTATTGCGAAATTCATTCCCCCAGCGCAGCAGTATGCATGTCGCCATTGGGGAACTCATCTCCAATACGCTGTGATTTCTGAAGACGTTTGGAAGCAGCTACTTCGGTTCTGTTCAGAACACATGTTATTCTGGGTCGAGGCCTGCAGTCTATTGGGGGATCTCAGGAACCAACTCGTTCTTCTGGATGTTGTTCAACGAACGCTAGCGGTAAGCATTTTCAGAATCTCATTTCGGATGATTCTCATAGGCAATGACAGGAGCAAGTCCACAAGGGTTCCGCTGCCGCCGCTATGACTTTGCTGCACGATTGCGAGCGCCTCATCCGAGAGTTTTTCCCCGCCGTCAGCACTGCGTGGGCTCACGTCTACGATTCCGCGCTCAATTTTTCACCACAAAGGAGTGCGCTGCGCAAGTGCTATTCACCACAGCTCAAGGTGATGGGCGGCCCAAAGGAATGGAATGTGTGCTCGCGGATCATTGAGGGCCATTCTAGTTGGCTTTCATCAGTGGCATACTCTCCTGATGGTACCCGCATCGCGTCTGGATCTAATGACAGAACCATTAGATTGTGGGATACCATCAGTGGGGCGCACTTAAACACCCTCGAAGGGCATTCCAGCGCCGTACTTGCCGTCGCTTTCTCACCCGATGGGGTCATAATGGCTTCTGGATCTCATGACAAAACCATTCGTCTGTGGGACACAGTCAGCGGAAAGCATCTGGTGACTCTAGAAGGTCATACATATCGTGTGAGATCAGTGGCATACTCTCCTGATGGTACCCGCATCGCGTCTGGATCTAATGACAGAACCATTCGATTGTGGGATGCCATCAGTGGGGCGCACTTAAACACACTCAAGGGGCATTCCAGTGCCGTATGTTCGGTCGCTTTCTCCCCAGATGGGACTATAATCGCTTCTGGATCTGAAGACGAAACCATTCGGCTGTGGGACACGGTCAGCGGAAAGCACCTGGTGACTCTAGAAGGCCATACAGGCCCTGTGCGGTTGGTGAAATACTCCCCCGATGGGACCCGCATTGCGTCTGGATCGCAAGACCACTCCGTTCGATTGTGGGATGCCATCAGTGGGACACACTTAAACACCCTCAAAGGGCATTCCAGCATCGTATTTACCGTCGCTTTCTCCCCGAATCGGCCCATAATCGCTTCCGGGTCTGCTGACAAAACCATTCGGCTGTGGGATGCAGTCAGTGGAAAGCATCTGGTGACTCTCGAAGGCCATTCAGGTCATGTGAGATCAGTTTCATTCTCGCCAGAAGGCACTCGCATTGCGTCTGGATCAATCGACCAAACTATCAGACTGTGGATTACGGGACATGACTTACACCCCAAAATGGACGGTAAGAACGCCTCCCTCGTCCTGTCCGCGTTTTCCAGGTTCAAGATCGCTCGCAGCTTGGCGAGACGTACTCATATCAGCGACGCAAACTCCCTCATTGTGTCATTCTCACCCGATGCTTCTGTTGTCATATCTGTATCCTTGGATGGGCTACCTATATTATGGGATGCAGCTAGTGGAGCGCACCTGATGACTCTGAAAGGGCATTCAGATCGGGTCAATGCAGTGGTGTTCTCTCATAATGGGACTAGAATACTATCTGCATCGGACGACAAAACAGTTCGGATGTGGGATACAGGGAGTGGAGTAACCGTGAAGACTCTCGAAGGGCACCGAAAACCTGTGCTATCGGTGACATTCTCACCGGATGGCACTCGTATTGCGTCTGGATCCGAAAATGGGACAATTAGACTGTGGGACGCGTTTACCGGGGCGCATGCGATGACTCTAGAAGGGCGCCAAGAGCGGGTGATGTCTCTGAAATTCTCACCTGAGGGGACTCGCATCGCGTCTGGATCAGGCAGCCACATTCGACTGTGGGATGTGCTCTGTGGGTCACCCCTCGCGACTATTGAGATGGCACCTGAGTCCCGCTTGGGATCAATGGCCTTTTCGCCTGACGGAAACTACCTCGTCGTTGTCGTATCTTACGGTGAACAGTGGGGCCTTCAACTACGGGCGCTGTTTTCCGATGGTGAAGTATTGAAAGCTATCAAATGGCACGAGGCCTCGCCTGCTCTATGGCTTCCATTCTCGTCGGAGCACCGGGACCTCACAACTGTGGCTAATTACACTCGTCAATGGGCACGGGCTTGCGGTAAGATCACGCTGCCCAAGAACACGCCCAATCAGCAATATACTAACATGCCGGTTCACAGGCTCCAATGGAAAATACAATTACTTTGTGGAAGATGGTTGGGTCTGGTTTTTTCAGCCTCGCAGACGTCTATGCTGGGTTCCAGTAACTTTCCGAGGGGAAAGGTTTGTTTCCAGCAATACCCGAATTGCATTCGGAACGAAGGATCTGGGAATAGTGATTATTGATTTTTCTGACATCCTTGGGAGCTCTTCTGAGGATCAGGGAAAAGTGATTGTTGATTTCCCGGACATTGAGAGCTCTCAGGCTGGTCACCGTCCACATAGAGAAGGCTCTGCAGTAAGAATTTGCCCTTATATTCCGAATGCACATCAACTGACTCGTAACCCTTCGCCAGGCCGACATCCCGCCGGTGAAAACGATCAACCTCCCAGCGGACAAACCGGCGAATGACCCGGTTTTGCAGGAAGGATTGCGGGCGAGACACTGTAGTAAAATTGATCTCGAGGAATGTTAACCAACTTGAGGCTGTTGTATTGAAATTCGGCCATTTGGATGGCGGGTCGGAAAATGGGTGATATTTTCAGGGCTCAGGAATTAAAGGATGTAACTAACAATTCAAGATTGATCCTCAAGGGTCCTGAGCCGGCGAAGTCCAATGCCATAAATTGGAGATATTCTTTCAGAGTATTTGAGATTATGCAAAGCGCTGGATCGCTTGGCGCACTGCTACGATAGTCACTTGGAAGTGACCCCACCTGATTAGATACACGATATAATGACCCACTGCGCAGACCATCCTATACCTGTATACGCCATACAGACACCAGCCGAAGCCGATTTTGAACCTTCGAGCGTCGAGCTCGCGCGCAAGATCGTAACGATATAATAATTATAGCATCCAGTACATTCAGATACATCAACACACGTACATACACGCGCACCAATCATAGTCCGTCCATCCACCATCCATGTCCCTCCGCTGCTTCCTTCAGCTCAGCGCGAAGCAATACGCCTCGATTTATTCCGCTCCACACTACCGCACTACCGCATCTGCACCCTACAGGACCGTCATCCCCATGCTGCACACAGACACCATCAGTGGCGCACAGAGGTACGCTACGACGAGGAAGCCCGCGACCAAGCCCTCGTCGATGTGCGCCTGCTGCGCAACGCTGAGCAGAAGGAGGGCAGACGGGCCGGAGGGGACGAGGATGAGGAAGAACCTGCGATACGACCGTCAGCCATTACAGGTCACAGTTAAGCAGACGTAAGGGAAGTATGACGCACCGCATGAGCCCGTCGGAGTCGTACCACCCACGGCTGGTGGTGCTCCATACCGTGCCCAGCGATATGGCGGGCATGAAGACGTATCTGCAAAGACAGACAAGAACGTTGGCTGTAAGTGGATGAAGGGGCAAATATGAGGAGAAAATGACATACCGCACGAGCAGAACCCAAACGGTCGGCTTGGTCCTCGACGAGGACGGCGTGAGCGCGAGCGTCGCACCAGGGTGAACATCTGCAGGGCACCGCTGTCAGAGGACCCGTATCAGCGTCGAGTTTGAGAGCCAGAAAGGATTGAAGGACGGAAACGCATAAGAGCCCGCCGAGGTTATCAGCCGCCTTCGTGGTCGTGACGTGAGCACGCCCCCGGAGGAGAAGAACGCCGCGTGGACCGGCGGGATTATCTGCATCGCCGTAGATCAGCTTCATCCTCGCATATCTTGAAGGAAGAAATGAAGGATACTTACCCCGAGGATAAGTGCACCGAGCTCGCCTACAAGTGCAGGGTTCATCCACGCTTTCACTGCCTCCCAAAGTTCCCCAAGTCCCTGCCCAACGTCTTTCCGGGTGTGCTCTTCTTCTCATTTCGATGCCGAGGGCACGTGTGGCCTTGGACGGGATAGCGTGCGGCGCCGCACCAGACATGATGTCTGCTTGCCCACCAATCATCCTTCCCTCGTCGTCACTATCTTCGTCGCCAGACGCATCAGAGACGTTGCTTTCTGTGCTCCGTGGTCCTGGGTTGTGGGCACCCCGAGCGAATGGGGCAGTGCTCCTGGGCGGAGGACTTCAGATGAGGGAGAGGGCGTGGATGGCGGAGTAGGTTTCTTGGAGTCGAGGTGGAGGATGTGCGGGCCGAGCGCGGTTATGACTTCCTGCCTGCGGAGAGCGTAAGCGAAAGGACGTCAGGACAGCCAAGACTACGGTACTCACGCAATCGAATTGAGCAGCACGATCTTGCGCGCCCTCTGCAGCGTATCGCTCCCCTCCATCTCCGGCACCTGCAGCACCGCCCCCTTCCAGGATCGGCCAGTGCTCCAGCCGCAGCACCTGTTGGCCTGCCCACCCGAGGCTGCGGCGCGGCTGAAGAGGCCCAGACGAGCATGATACATAGGCGCGCGATGGAGGTTGTAAAGAGCTGGGGACCGTTGGAAGAGAGGCAGCCACTGGTAGCGCGACCGAGGGCGGCGACGTAGCCAGCGACAGTGGTCCGGAAAGCGGGGGAAGCACCGTAGAGTGCGCCGAGGAGTGTCGTAGTTAGGCTTAACACCGTTAGTAGGGAAGAGGCTGGTTGTCGTGTGCGGTGCTATTCAAATGTCCAGTGACGCGTCAGGTTGACCGTGAAAACACAATTGGGCAAAGGGTTGGATCAATGGAATGCAGTCATGAATAGGCAAGGGACGGCAGAGGATGAAGCTGAGAACGAGATTTCACCCCAGTCCATTCGCGGAGATGGCGAAATTGGTGGTACTCACCCAGCACTAAACGTACATCGCGATCGGGAACATCGCAGAGCATGCGCAGGCGACTCCAGATATCATAGAGAACTTGCATCGCCGCTGAACGACGGGCGTGGTCAAGGCCTAGAGTGTCGGAATGCGGGAGCCGAGCCGAGCCCAGTTCGTCCCACTGCTTGCCAACTGCTTGCTCAGTTCGGCACGTAGCTCATTCAATTTGCCTACCTTCTACCATCTCTGTGACAACTCAGAAGCAAATTGATGTCGAATAGGCCGGAAACACCATCTTCTGCCAGCCCTGAGCGTATCGATGGTGATTCCTTCCCCGATCAGCAGAGATCGTACGGGCCAAGTGAAGGCCTTGCTACCGAAAAAATACAGATCGCACCGATCTCACAGGCAATGCGCACTTTTGCTTGGCACCACACGTCGCATTATTCACGCACTGCACGCTAGACTTTCAACACACATAATGCAGCGGGACCAGTGACCAATGTCATTGGGAATATTTACTACGAAAATAGTGCACCTGGTGCGTTTGTGGTTCATCTCCTCCCTCGTGAATGGTGCTAAGCATGATTTCCACACAGCAACGCCTAATAACTTGGGTATTGAACAAATTCGAATCAAGTCCCACACAACCTGACTCCTCTTTACAGACATCCACCTCGATTACTCGGCTAGAGCTCGCTTTGATTGTGAAGATCGCACATCGTGCACCGAACGTACTAGGATTGACGTGATAGAAAAAATCGAGACCTGGACTGGTCTGGATTTCGCTGTTCTTGTGACACCCATTTACTAATCAAGAGGCCGCAGACAATGGACCTTCTGTCTTCTGGCTCAACGGTTCCGCTGGTACAGGCAAATCGACGATCGCCTTCACTGTCGCCAAAAGTTTTAAAAGCAGAGGGATCCTCGGAGCCAGCTTCTTCTGTTCACGCGACGAAGCTACATGCAGCAACCACAAGCTCATTTTCCCCACAATCGCGCATCAACTTGCGCACTTCCATCCCGAATTCCGTCGACGACTTGCCGACGCCGTGAAGGAGGAACCAGATATCGTTCATTCCGACGTGGCATATCAGCTTCAGGAGTTGATCGTGCAACCTCTTAGCTGTATCCGCGATTTCCCTTCGAACTGCGTAGTAGTCATCGATGCTCTTGACGAGTGCAAAGATGACAGCACCATCTCTGCCATCCTTGCAGCTCTTTCGCGTCACGTTGAACAGCTCGCACCCCTCAAGATCTTCCTGACCAGTCGTCCAGAGCGCAACATCAATCTTGGATTCAGCGACAGTATTCTGCACGGAACCACACATCGTTTCATTCTTCACGAAATCAAGCTCTCAACCGTAGAGGCAGATATCAAGACGTGCATCGTAGCTCAGCTGGAGGTCGTTAGAAGGGAGTACGGAATCGATCAATCGTGGCCTTTTGATGTGGAGGTCGATCTGCTCTCAGCGCTGTCCTGCGGGCTGTTCATCTATGCGGCCACGGCTATCAAGTTCATACAAGATAGAAACTACGACAATCCGCAAGAACAGCTCACCCGCATTATCGGCAACGCCACGCCGCTGAAGGATGAGGACTCAGATCCTCTACATCGGCTCGACCAGCTTTATTTGCAGGTATTGATGAATGCGCATCCGAAGCCGTCTGCAGAGCTAGCAGAGCGATTGAGGCTCCTCCTAGGCACCATCGTCCTTCTTCAAGACCCCCTGTCTTTTCACGGCATTCAACAGCTGTTGAAACACGAGCCCGTGAACCGGTTTGAAGCCCACTCGATGCGCCAGACACTGATGCGCCTGCACTCCATCATCCTTGTACCGGAGGGCGACCACGCTATCATTCGGACACTCCATCCGTCTTTCTTCGATTTCATCACCAGCCCGGACCGCTGTTCTATCTCCCGGTTATTGGTGGATACCAGCCAGCAGCATACATTACTTTTGGCCGCATGTCTGCGCACGATGCAGGACCTCAAACGCAATGTCTGCGAGCTTCCAGACCCCAGCGCTCTCAACAACGAGGTGGCTGATCTCCCGTCACGTATTGCGAAATTCATTCCCCCAGAGCTACAGTACGCATGTCGTCATTGGGGAACTCATCTCCAGCATGCGGTGATTTCTGAAGACATTTGGGTGCTGCTACGCCGGTTCTGTTCAGAACACATGTTATTCTGGGTCGAAGCATGCAGCCTTTTGGGTGATCTGAGAAACCAGCTCGTCCTCCTGGATGCTGTTCGACGGACGCTAGCGGTAAGCACTTCCAGCATCTTATTTCGCACGATTCTTATAGACAATGACAGAAGCATGTTTACCAGGGTTCTGCCGCCGCCGCAATGCCTTTGTTGCATGATTGCGAGCGCCTCATCCGAGAGTTTTTCCCCGTCATCAGCACTGCATGGGCTCATGTCTACGATACAGCCCTCCCCTTTTCACCGCAAAGCAGTGCGCTGCGCAAGTGCTATTCGCCGCAGATCAAGGTGATGGGCGGCCCAAAGAAATGGAACGTGTGCTTGCTGATCATTGAGGGGCATTCTGGCGTCGTTTTGTCTGTGTTATATTCTCCTGATGGCAACCGCATTGCGTCTGGATCTACCGACAGAACCATTCGATTGTGGGATGCCATCAGTGGGGCGCACTTAAATACTCTCGAGGGGCATTCCAGAAGCGTATATTCAGTTGTATTCTCCCCCGATGGTGCTATAATTGCTTCTGGATCTGAAGACAAAACCATTCGGCTGTGGGACGCAGCCAACGGAAAGCATCTGTTGACTCTGGAAGGCCATTCAAGTGATATAAAATCGGTGGCATACTCTCCTGATGGCACCCGAATCGCGTCTGGATCTATCGACAGAACCATTCGATTGTGGGATGCCATTAGTGGGGCGCACTTAAACACACTCGAAGGACATTCCAGCGGCGTATATTCAGTCGTCTTCTCCCCCGATGGGGCTATAATTGCTTCTGGATCTGAAGACAAAACCATTCGGCTATGGGACGCAGCCAGCGGAAAGCATCTGTTGACTCTAGAAGGTCATTCAAGCGATATAAAATCGGTGGCATACTCTCCTGATGGCAACCGCATCGCGTCTGGATCTTTCGACGGAACCATTCGATTGTGGGATGCCATCAGTGGGGCGCACTTAAACACCATCGAAAAGCACTACAGTGGTAGCATACGATCAGTCGCCTTCTCCCCCGATGGGGCTATAATCGCTTCCGGAGCTTACGACAAAACCATTCGGCTGTCGGACGCAGTCAGCGGAAAGCATCTGGTGACTCTGAAAGGCCATTCACGTGGTGCGACATCAGTTGCACTCTCAGCGGATGGCAATCACATCATTTCTGGGTCTGAGGACAAAACTATCAGACTGTGGAGTACGATCCAAGACAGTAAAACAGCCTCCCTCTTCCATGCACTCTCAGCGGAGAGCAATTCCATTTCTGCATCCACCTCGAGCCTCTACCTGCCCAGGGCCAAGATCCCTCGCAGGGATGCTCATGTCACCGATGCACACTCCCTATTTTTTTCATTCTCACCCGATGCTTCTGTTATTGTGTCTGCACCCATGAGTGGATCACCTGTACTGTGGGATGCAGCGAGTGGAGCGCGCCTGATAACTCTAGTCGATGAGCAGTCAGGCCCGGTTCATGCATTGGCGTTCTCTCATGATGGGACCAAAATTGTATACGGATCGAACAATAGCGCTCGGGTGTGGGATAGAGTCGGCGGGGGCATCGTGAAGATCCTCAAAGGGCCCCAGCGCTGTTCATTCGCCACGTTCTCGCATGATGACACTCGCATTGCGTCTGGATATGAGAATGGGATAGTTATGCTGTGGGGGATGGCTATCGGGGCGCATGTTACGATTCTGAGAGGGCATCAAGAGCGGGTGGTGTCTGTGCAATTCTCACCTGAGGGGACTCAAATCGTGTCTGGATCAGTCAGCGACATTCGACTGCGGGATCTCCGTGGGACACCCCTCATGACTGTCAACATGACACCAAGCTCCCTTTTGCGATCAATAGCCTTCTCGCCTGACGGAAACCATCTCATTGTTGCCGTATCTGACGGCGGAACTTGGAGCCTTGAACGACGGACTTTGGAGGGTCAAGTATTAAAAGTCATTAAATCACACGAGGCCTCGCCTGCCCTATGGCTTCCATTCTCGCCGGAGCACCCAGACCTTTCAACTGACGATAACATCACTCGTCAATGGGCACAGTCTTGGGGTAAAATCACGCTGCCCGACAATACACTCAATCAGTATAATATTAACATTCCAGTTCACAGGCCCCAACACGAGATACAGTTACTTTCTGCAAGGTGGGTGGGTCTGGCTTGTTCATCCTCGCAGACGTCTATGCTGGGTTCCAGTAGCCTGCCGAGGGCCAGATTTTGTTGCTAGCAATACCCGAATTGCATTCGGAACGAAGGATCTGGGGAGAGTGGTTATCGACTTTTCGAACGTCCTTGAGAACTAGTTCATTCGAATGGCCTCACCCTGAATAGAAAAGGCTCTGCAGTGAGAAAAAATTCTTATATTCCGAAGGCGTTTCTGTTGGGAATCCTATATATAAATAAGCACCTACCTATTTAAAACGATTACGATTACCTACCTACAGTAGATAACTACGAATGAAGACCGTTCAGCCACCTACACAAGAAATCAAATACCTTTCGGAACGGAGCGATCGTCACATGACCGCATACACGATGCACAAGCTGTGCGACGCTGCCGCATGGCTTATCTCGAACTCTCTACGACATTCACATATGTTCTATTACCTACTTAGAATGTTCGTGTAGCTCGTAGATACACGATACTGCACTTATCAATGTTCCAATACCTTCTCCGACTGCGATCCATTTTGTATAAATAGAGGAACTGAAGACACTGAAATGACACACAACTTACAACCTACCTTTCGTGTGCATACACTCAACCAACTCCGTACTCGATCGTAAGTTTATGCTACGCGCTATTCTTGCCCTTCATTCCAATTTTTTAGGCTTAGACACGCTGCGCGCTCTCTACCTTAGTTATATTCTCACGCCACTACAGACTTGTGTATACATTCTCTATACACCAATCTTATCGTGTTTCTCATTCCCTTATCGCTACAGTAGCTACCTAAAGTAGCTGCTACCCCTAAACGAATCTCGTTTCATAACAGTTTCCACTGACTCATAAACCATGACTAGGCGGATGTCCCGCCGATGCACACGATGAATCCCCACCTGACAACCCGCTGAATTCCCAGGTTTCTCGGGAAAGGTTGTGGGCGAGACACTGTAGCAAATTTGACCTTGACGAAAGTTAACATAATTGAAGCTGTTGGACGGACAGTCGGCATTTGGATGGCGTGTCGGAAAATAGAGGATGTTGTAGATTTTCGACAGTTTAAAGGTTGTTTTAAGATTGCGTCTCGGGATGTCTCTATCTGAGATTGTGCAAAACGCTTGCGTGTTTGGGTGCACTGCTACGACAGCCACTAGGATATTAAGTATTTGAGATTGTGGCGCAAAACATTTGCTCGCTCGGGGTACTGCCACCACAGCCACTCGGAAATTACCCCACCTCGTCGAACTTACAACTCATAACTTGGCAGGCTACATACCCTCCAGCTGTAATCTGCAATGACCAGGCGACGCCGGTTCCTCGATCCACGAGCTCACGCGCGAGATCGTAGCAGTGTAGTACTATTATACCATCCAGTGGTTTCATGTACATTAACCAACATACGCACACACCAATCGCAATCTATCCATCCACCATCCCACCCGCTTCCACTCGCTAGTTTCATTTGCTTAACATCTCCGTGCAACTGCGCTATCGCGCCTGCACCCACCGACATCCCCAGCGAGCACACAAACGCCATCAGTGGCGCGCAGAGGTACACCACGATCAGGAATCCCGTGACCGGGCCCTCGTGACGTGCTCCTGCTGTGCGACGCTGAGCAGCAGGAGGGCGGACGGGCCGGAGGGGACGAGGATGAGGAGGAACCTGGGTGGTCCAAGTGTGAGCATGACGTTGCCTCTCGACTCTCGAGACGAAGCAGGATGATAGATATGGCAAACGGGGAGGGCGAGCAAGAGGGAGTCAAAAAGCGAACGCACCACATGAGCCCGTCGGGGTCGTACCACCCGTGGCCGGCGGTGCTCCACACGGCGCCCATGTATATGGCGGGCATGCAGACATACCTGAAGAAGCAAAGCGGTGGTTAGCATTGAGGTTTTGGAGGAGGTAGCGGGCAGTTGGAAATCGGGAGAAGGGCAGGGGTTACATGCAGAAGCACACGAAGTTGAAAAGGGAAGGAGGCATACAAGATGTGCGGAGATATAAGAAGTAAGAACGTAAAAGAGAGAAGTGTGTGACAATGGAATGTAGAAGCGAAACCTGAAACCTAAAGGGAGAACGGGAAACGAAACGACAACGAGAAAACAAACACAAACGCAAAGACAGAGGAATCAACATACCGGACTAGCAGAACCTACACGGTGGGCTTGGCCGTCAGCGAGGACGGCGTGAGCACGAGCGTCGCGCCGAGCGTGAACATCTGCAGGGCGCCGCTGAAAGTGGAGATGAGTCAACAAGACGAGACAACTTACAAGAGTCCGCCGAGGTTATCAGCCGCCTTTATGATCGTGTTCGTGAACACGCCGCCAGGGAGAATAACGCCGCGTGGAAAGGCGGGATTATCTATATCACCGTAGATAGTACCTTAGCTTCATCCTCACATTCATTTAGGATGAGCGCTCACGCCGAGGATGGCATAGGAGCGATAAGCCCGCCCACAAGCGCTGGGTTCACCCACGTCTTCGCCGCCTCCCACGTCCTCCCCAACCCCCTGCCCAGCGTCTTTCCGGGCGTGCTATCCTTCGACCTTTCGATGCCGAGGACGTGCGCAGCCTTGGATGGGACAGCGTGAGGCGCCGCGCGGGACATAATGTCGACTTGTGCGCGAGTCGTCCGTTCCTTGTCGGCGCCGTCTTCATCGCCATCGTCGTCGAGCAGGCCAACGTGCTCGTGGTCCTGGATTAATATTGTCGGCAGCCCGGGTGCATGGGGCGGCACTCCTGGACGGAGGACTTCGGACGAGGCAGCGGGCGTGGGCGGAGGAGTACTGACAGCGAGTGTACCCTGGAGCGCGTCGAGGAGCGTCGCGGATACACTAGACATTGCAGGTAGGCTAGGGGCCAGGGCTAGTTCGAGGCAGGTCGTCGTGCGCCGCGATTCAAAGGAAATATGCAATGAGTCACGCGTTGTGCACCGACTGGCGTGGGAGATCGGCCGAACCACGGGCCGGGGCGGATGGAGGTCCTCCATAAGCCACATCGGCAAGCATCCGAGGCCCGATGCCTCAGCCACTTGCGACGACTGCGTTTTACCATAACCACGACACTGTACAATGACATCGACATGTAGCGCTGAGATGCATTCACTCAAATCATTTGTGCATCCAGAGTAACACCGCTGGCAACAGCGTAACTATTCGCCTTTTCGACGACGGGTCCCACGGCGCCCCATCATCTTTGCATGCCCCACGCGATTGCTATTGAACTGCACTCAACCAGTACGCTGTTGTTTTAATCCCTCACCTATTCTTCCCCATGGACTATCTCACTCAAGCCCTGGCTCTGCACACTGGGTGCACTTTCACATACGGCTTGATCAAAGGCTACGGTACTGTACACCTTCTATGGACGTCTCCTCGGCTCTTGCTTCCCGGACCCAAAAGCAAGAGCACGCTCTGGGGGAGCCATAAGGAGATACGCGGTTCGGATAACCGGATTGACGTTCAAAGTGCGTGTTTCCGTGGGCGTGGGTTGATTGGCGATACTTTTCTTCCTTCCTCGTGCCGTATACCAATGGCGAGCTCAGCGGCAATACTCATCACTACCGCGATTTCCTAGGTTTTCATCCGCTCCCGTTGTTGCATAACTTCTTTCTATTGATACTTGAACGTCCACAGATACCCGTTCTTTGCTTGTCAAAGCGAACATGGCGGGAAGATGCTCAGTGATGTGGACGTCTTGGCGTGTGAGCTGCATCTACGTTACGTATCTGATATCAGGCTAAATCGACTCCCATAGAGGTTCCAAATTTTCTGGGTGCCGGACACGAACCGTCCAGCTCTGCCACAACCTGGGCTCTATTTGCCCTCGCCTAGCTGCCTTCAGCCCACTCGAGGCTGCGCGAGGAGTGCCTCGACCTCCCTTCCGACTCGCCGTCGCTGGACGATCTCAACTTTCTAGTGTACCTAGATTGCATGGTGAAAGAGGTGATGTGTGTCTATGCACCGGTGCCGAACATGGATCGCGCTGCTGTACAGAACGACGTTTTTCCGTTGGATGGGACTTGGGTGGATAAGCGGGGCGTGAAGCATCACAGCATCAAACCTATTCATGTCATCTGTAACTCTTATCTTATACTGACAAGCGCGCATTAGAGTCGCCAAAGGCGATAGTGGGTCTGTGCTCATCGGCTGGTGGCCCGGTCCTAGTAACATAGAAACGGGCCTTCAAGGCCACGGGACTATCCTGAACTAGGTGCCCTGTGTGCATACGCTATGACATTGCCTCTCGTGACATTGGCTTGTGAGTCGTAACCCTTCGGTCCCTTACGTCTTAAAATAACTATCCCTTCACATACTCCTTTTCCCTCATCCCTGGCCTAGATCCCTCCGAGGTCATCTGATTCAACCACAGCACACTAAGCGCCAATCTCACAAATTCTACACCCTTCCGCCCACCTACTTGGTCTCCCGATACCCCCTTCTCGTCCGTATCAGCCTTTCTGTCGCCGGGCTCCCTGCAACGTACTGGTTCATCAACCCCGCCTTCGCCCCGCACTGGCAGCGCCATTTCCAATCTCCCCTTACAGCCTTTTCCAAGATATACCATTTCGCAGACTACCTTCGATGCATACATGTTCCCGTTATGATTATGGTGATGTTAGGTTTCGACATCGAGAACCACCGACGGCCAGTACATCAGCCATTCCGCTTAGGCCCTCCTCGTTGCTCCGTCCCGCCATTCTAGCTTTTCAGCCGGAACAAATGCAATCTATCTTTCTCTCGTGGTTGCTCTTGCCGTTTCTGCATCATACTGTTTGCCGGTATGCTTCATTATCCCATTTATGGCACCACACCACATGCCATTATTCGCATTAAATGCTCATGAGATCACCGACGGTTTATCCTAGCCGTTCATATTCGCAGAACGGCCAGGGCACCCTTTAATTGCAAACGAATACACATGCGAGATGGACATACGAGGTGGTGATTAGGCGGCAACAGCACACATCCCAACGAATACAGTCCAGGGGACTCGGCTGGGACGTGACGCCTCTGGTGTTTGACTGTAGACGAAATCAGCACCGCATCTGCCAAGGAATATATGGCGTCACGGGCGCCCATATTTTAAACGCTTCAAATCATGTGCCCGGGGGTGCCTGGCCATCCTGACTCCTATATCCTCGCTACTCACGCGTGTAGTGATTCGTCAAGGTCCACCAAGTATTTCAAACCTGGGCATGTGCTATCCGTGTGTCTTCATTAGAAGGAATGCTGTCCGTCTATGCCCCCAACCCAGGAAATAGGTGGGCAATGCTGCCCGACGGACTGAACCTACGGTAATCCGGACTGGTCACGAGATTTGGCGCTCAACGGCTGCTCAGTCCCATTGGACTTTGCACGGTTCTCTCAGGCTCAATTCGCACCAGTATTTGAGGTATATAAGCTAACTTCAAGGATCTCGAAGTCCCCATCCCTCAGGCTCACTCGAGTTTTCTACCCCTCTCCTCCCCTATCATCTACGATGCTCTTTAAAATTCTAGCCACCCTCTCCCTGCTCGCCGCGTCTGTCGCCGCCTCCCCGACTCCAGTCATCGAGGCTCGCGCAGCCAACCCCACGATCTTCATGCGCATCGAAGGACCGACCAAGACTATCTACGAGAAGACCATTGTTGCATCTCCCAAACTTACCCTCACCAACAATGGCCACACCGCCAAATGTGAGTGCCCACCTCGCTAGAAACCATCTTTGGTCCCTGATTATTTGAAGGCAACGGACCTAAAACCGCTCCGGGTGTCACCAGTCTAGTCGCGCTCCAAGAAACCGGCCAATTTTTCCTATCAGAGGTATGACATCCCTCACTGTCGTAAATCTCAGAGCAGCACTGAACGCAGTACTGGTGCGTAGTTCACGGGAGGTACCTTCGGTGAGATCACCAAACTCAACGGCACCAAAAACAACGCGGACAAGCAGTGGGTTGTGGCGATCAACAACATCGCCAACGGCGGGACAGGCGGAATTCCCGTGCAGAATCCTAACAACGGCGATGTACGTCGTTCTTTCCAGCTTTTATTGTTGCGCATGAAGACTCACATGACAATTGTCTCCAGTACTGCCGTCAGACCATTCCCAACCTCCAGCACCTTCTTTTCGCCTTCGTTAGCGACGTAGGCACGCAGCCCTTGATCATGAGCGGGCCTAAGACCGCCAAGGTCGGCCAAACCGTCCAATGTTCGCCTTGCCCTCTATCTCCTCCCGTGTATCGGCTGACCATGCGCCCCTCTCACCCCTTGCAGATACGGTGCCGTTCGCTCCCAAAGGCACATACGTCAATGATCTCTCGGTCGACACCACCACCGGCCAGAGGGTTCACGCCACGTTCGGCTCCAACCCAGGGCCAAACTCGGCCGTGTCGATCAAGTTCACGAAGAAGGGCTCATACAACATGAAGGCGCACTGCCTCGACACCGAGACGTGCTTGCGCTCAAACCACGTCGTGACCGTCGTCTCTTAAAGCGAGAGAGTTGGATGCTTTTGGCGAGCCTGTTACGAGAAATGAGAACATTTGATGCTTTACATGCAGGACTATCGTATCGAGAATCGATGAGGACATTGCAGTTTACTGAAACGGGGACACTGTATGCTTTTTATATCAGCTCAATTTTCCTGTATACAACTATATTTCAATATCATGCGCGGCTTGATTTACACATGGCTACGAGAATACTGGACTGAGAATGCATACAGATCTATCCAACTGCATACGCCACCAGGAAGCCAGTCTCCTCCCAACATCGCATATTCTAGTCTCAAGCAGACCGCGTAGGCTGACGGCGGTCGGAGCGTCTGCGGTGAGCCAAAGAAGAAAGGCGGAGAGATCGTCTCCATCGGGAGCAGGAAGGCTAAAGTTTGACTGGAGTGATACAACGATCCCGCAAGGTACGTGTGACTCCGAAGGGATAGTTCTGACTGGATGTGCGGCGGCAGCTGGAGCTAGCATCACAATCATTTACCCGTTTCCTCTTTCATCATTAAGTTTCAGGAGAGCATTGAGAATGATGCCGTTCGCAACTTACATCTCCACAAAAAAGGATTATCCCCTTTATATGGCGGCTGATTCTATTCCATGGGTAGCGTACGTTCACCCGCCCTAGGCCGGTGGCCGGTGACCCCGTGCATGCTGTGTGCCCAATGTCTGACTTTTTGTTTGCCTACAGCGTATTCTTCCTCGTCCAAATCTTTGTCACGCTCTCCACCTTCATCGACGTCGGCCGCCACCGACAAACACTGACATCATTCCGCACAGAACACACCGCACTTATTTTGGCAGCCTGGGGCCCGTTTGTTAACTTCTCGCATTTACCTGGTGTGCGGTAGAGGGTCATGTTCTGGAGGTAGCCTTCATTACTTCAGTTAAATTTTTATTGTTGTTGTTGTTTTTTTATCCATGATTTATATTCATACGAGGCTATGCCCCAAGTATCGTAGTTAATTTGAGATGCGGAGTAGGTCAATATAATAATCAATGCCCCCGCCTACACGCTTGACGATTTACAGACTCGACTCGACCCCCCGCCAAACTAGGCTGTGCGGGCTGGCCGAGGCGGCATATCCCATCCCGCTCTCGGGTGCATCTCTTGCGCTTGCTGAGACCACAGGTGAATAGTAAAGTATGTTACGCTAACGGTGCTCATGTCGGGCAGAAAAGCAATTTAACAACGCAATCGTTTGAATTAGTAATTGAATTAGGGCAGACAGATTCGTGACTGAGCTGGGTGACTAACGCTGTCTAGTCACTCCGAGTCACTTTTTCAAAATCAAATTGGGTCGAGTGTTTAAATATATTTCAACATCGAACTCAGAGTACTAGCACTCCCGATCTGACCTACAACAATGGCCCAAACCAACGCCCCCTTCCTCTTGCTGAGCGCCTTCGCCACCAGTGCGCACACGGGTAACCCTGCAGCCGTCATCATCGTCCCATCCACCATCACTCTCACCGATACTAAGATGCAAGCCATCGGAAAAGACCTCGTCCAGCCCATGTGCGCATTTGTTTCTCCCCCATGTGCAGACACCGGCGGAGACTACGGCATCAGGTGGTTCAACACGGAGAATGAACTTCCGATGTGCTTGCATGCGACTTTGGCCGCCGCGAAGGCAGTGTGGTCATCTCCTGGGCAGTTCGACGCAGCCGTAGACGTCTTGAAGTTCAGAACCGCCTTTGGTGCTGTCGTCTCCGCCTCGCGACAAGGGGGCGAGGGTGGGGCGATCGAAATCACGTTTCCCGACGCACCGACAGTCCAGATTGCGCATGATTCGCCTGAGGGGGCCAAGATTCGTGATGTGATTTCCAAAGCGTTCGGCGCGCAGGAGACTGGAGAGGAGCTCGAGGTGCGGTATATGGGCCACGGAACAGGCCAGTATGCGAAGTATGTGCTGGTGGATGTCGCAGAAACCGGGGGATTCAAGCTGGAAGGGCGGAAGGTAATGGTGGATGCATTTGTGAGTGATTGAGTGTGCTTTTTATGACCCGTTAACGGATGTGACTGACGACAATATCGCACAGAGAGAATCACCGTTCCCGATAAACGTCATCACGAGCGCAGGAGATGAAAGCAACGGAGAATCGTTTGTGTCCAGGACGTTTTCACCTAATGTCGGTTGTCCTGAAGGTTTGTGTTCTCCTGTTCATTCCGCATCCACCCAGAACTTACATTAATGGATTCAAGATCACGTCTGCGGCTCAGCGCATTGTCTGCTGACGCTTTATTGGGCTCATAAACGCAGCTCATCGGTAGCGCCTAACACGCCCATGAAAGCTCGGCAAGTATCTGAACGCGGAGGAATTTTGCAGGTCAGATGGGATCCGAAGTTGGAGTCGGTCACTGTTGGTGGGGATGTGGTGCTGTGGGCGCAGGGTGCAATCGACATACAATAACTTATGAGTCTGGAGTTTGACGTTTCTGCGAAATCTGAGCTCGGCGGAATTCGCTGCCAGTATTTGGACCCGACATGTCACGGTGGCAACTGGACGCGACCGAACACCAAATGAGAGGGAATATATATATACAATGGTGCTGATAGCGCCGCGCCCGTGGGTATGGCGGGCGTGAAGTCATACCTGAAGAAACAAAAGGATAGTCAGCATTAAGTTTGTGTGGGGGAGGCAACAGGCAGTCAGAAGGTGGGCGAAGGATAGCGGGTACATGCAGAGGGACACGTAGCTGAATATGGAAAGAGGAATATAAGATGTGCGGACAAATAAAAGATATAAAAGATATAAAAGATACAAAAGAGAGATGTGCGCGGCGAAGGGAGGCCAGCAACAAAAGCCAAAGAAAGTCAAAGAACAGAAAACGCTCAACCTGAAAGGGCGAACGCGAAACGAAAATGAGAAGACAAACTCAGACACAAAGATAAAATAAACCAACATACCGCACGAGTAGAACCCATACGGTAGGCTTAGCCTTAAGCAGGAAGGACGGCGTGAGCGCGAGCGTTATGCCAAGGGTGAACATCTGCAGGGCGCCGCTGAAAGTGGAGAGCAGTCAGCTCCGATTTTTCTTTCCAGGAGAAAGAACTTCAAGACGAAACAACTTACAAGAGCCCGCTAAGGTTATCAGCCACCTTCGTGTTCGCGTTCGTGAACACGCAGCTAGGGGAGAAGAACGCCGCGTGGAAGAGCGGAATTATCTACATCGCAGCAGATTAGCGCCATCCCCACGCATCTCGAAAGGAAGGAAGGAAAGACGAACACATACCCCGAGGATAAGAGCGATGACCCCGCCCACAAGCGCGAGGTTCATCCACACCTTCGCCGCCTCCCACGTCCTGCCCAGTCCCTTAACCAGCGCCTTCCCGGGAGTGCTCTTCTTCGCTCTTTCGATGCCGAGGACGCGCGCGGCCTTGCATGGGACAGCCCGCGGCACAGCGCTAGACATGATGTCCACCCGCCTGCGAATCGTCCATTCCTCGTCGGCACCGTCGTCGTCGCCATCTTCGTCACCAGATGCATCGGAGAATTCGTCCAGTAGCCCAACGTCCTCGTGGTCCTGGACCGTGGGTAGTCCGGGTGCATGGGGTGGCACTCCGGGACCGAGGACTTTCGACGAGGACGGGGGCGTGGGCGGCGGAGTGGGCTTCCTGGAGTCGAGGTGGAGGATATGTGGGCCGAGCGCGAATGTTATGATCTCTTGCCTTGGGAAAGCGCAACACTAGCGAAACGACATCATGATCAGGACATGGCCAAGACGGTGTTATGCTCACACAATCGAATGGGGCAGCATGATAGTCCGCGCCCTCTGCAGTGTATTACTCCCCTGCATCTCCAAGTCACACACATCTAGCACCCCCGTCGTCTTCAAGCTCTCTAGTAGTGAGGTGAGGAGGGGGGGAAGAGTGAAGAGCCGATGCGCGAGAGGCGGCCGACGGCGAGCCGGTCGAG
This sequence comes from Athelia psychrophila, assembly GCA_001630335.1. NCBI lineage: Eukaryota > Fungi > Basidiomycota > Agaricomycetes > Atheliales > Atheliaceae > Athelia > Athelia psychrophila. Next base: position 90,671 of record KV417492.1, on the reverse strand, counting down.
GAGGGGTAGGGCAAGGCATGGCTAGAGTTCCCTGGCACGCGCCAAGGAGTGCCGCTAGGCTTGACGGGTATCCATGAGCGCAAAGATTTAAGAGTTCGTACAATAAGGATGCATTGATGCAAGGTCATCAGCGAAAAGCGCAAAGAGTAGTCGAGCCGAGCAATGTACAGTAGGGCTTCAGGGGCCGAATGCCGAATGCGGTGATTCGGCTCACTGTTCGGGACCCCCGGGGCCGGGCCTCTGGTCCAAATCGTGATATCCCTCTCATTAGAGCGATCATTCGAATCTCCTGCCCTTTGTACTTACGCTATGCCACCTCAGTCTGAATTCCGGATAACACCCATCCCCCAGTGGCTGTTGAAGAGGAGCTTGTAGGTTGGATATAGCGAGGAAGTCTAAGCTGATTG